>UWOG010057049.1:0-10384 GCA_900490065.1 Neuroterus quercusbaccarum
ACCAGTTGGAACATTATCGGTAACTATATTCTGGGATATATTTTGCGTGTATGAATATTCGGAATTCAATTATGAATGCTGAAGGGTGATTTAAGTTTTTTAGTGATGGTAATGTTGCGTTTTGAACTTATCTCCATGATTTTCATCTACATTGAGATATTTGTTCAGATTGCGTTCACTTCATCCTTTCCAGTAAATTGAAATCAACAAAATGCATTGATTACATCGCTGACATGATATATGAACTAGCCATAATGATTTTATAACTAAACTCGATCATTGAATGAATAACAATTAAACAGCATTGATTTTTCCCAGTTAATAGTTCCCACTTGAATTTCAATCGTTTCTTGACGATGAAAGTGAAGGATTGTGAGTTCATCCGGGGGAGAGATGATTGCGTTTCTCATGAGTTTATTGAATTTTAATAGATCTTTTCCATAAGATCTATCTGAGATTCATATACCCAACTTATGAATTTTTCAAAGTTTTCCGCACAACGAGGTCCTCATCATCAAATAAGGTACAGAGTCGTTACGAAAAATCTCCATCATAATTATTTTCCATTCAAAAACCTCAAGCCATTATCGCACAACGATGTGCTCATTTTTACATGAGGTGCAGTGTCGTTACGAGAAGTGCTCCCCTAATTTCATCCTTTTCATTCGATTCTGCTCGCACAACACGGTCCTCATTGTTCAATATGGTGCAAGGTCGTTACGAGAGATCATGATTTTTTTGATTTTCTCAACCTTTCTCGCACAAAGAGGTCCTAACGATTAAATTAGGTTCAATGTTGTTACGAGAAGCCACATAATTCTGTATCCTATAAGATTAAAGATAATTTCCCAACCGAGCCAGTGGCGTATCAATGCTAATTCTCGCCCGAAATTAAATAATATACTCCCAATTGTGAGAATAGAACGGACCGTCTCAACTGGATCATCTGCTATTCGTTCTATGTGAATCAAAAAAATAGTTTAAACACGTTGGATGGAACATGATTGAGGACTGTGAAATTGGGGAGTAATATTGAATGGAACATCATCATTATGGAACATGTTAAGTTGCATGATTTCACGTGATTTTATTGTAAATCAATAAGAAAATACATGTAGAAGCATATCCCCTCCGAAAGCAGAATCCCTTAGCTACTGCTGGTATTCTCATCCATCAACAACTGGAAGGAAAATCAAGACTTCCTGGAATGAGGAAATTGCAATATCTCAATTGTAAAATGTTCTATGCATGAACACGGGGACAGCGTAATGAGTCAAGGTTTCACACACGTAACACGTCATAACTTTTGGTAATTGGTTGTCTGGAATTTACTGAACATTCCGCAATTTCTTCTGCTGTTAATCCGGAAACCACCCCGCTATTCATGTTTATTTTCACTCGTTCTGAGATACCGAAATTAGTTGCAAATATTGGACGAAGGATAGTATTCCTACTCAATGATTTCCCTAATATTGCACAGATGTCGCCATCGGAAGTTGATATTACAATTTGCTCTCCAGTTGGCACGGGATTGAGAAGACGAGTTCTTGTTATGAATCCAATTGGCTTATCTGGAGGAAAAACGTATCTTCGCAGTTCGAATAACCGATTCGGATTGTTGTGCGGCATGAGTCGAATGGATTCAAGCTCTCTAAATCTATACCCGAAAACAGTAGAAAATGTTTGTTCCAAAGTGAGAGACTTTGACCTCTCTTGAACAGATGGTTCAGCGAATGATGGAGACCTAGGAGGATCATGAGTCGTGTCTAGACAGTGTCTGCTAAGAGAAGGAGGAGGAGGTCCACAGTGATGAACTCCAAAATTTAAGTCTCCATGACGCGAATCCTTGGACTGTATACCTAATACTGGAATAGGAAATGTGAGATTGAATTTTGGTAAATTACCTAGACAATTATATGATGATATATAACAAGTTGAGAATGAATTTTTGATTGTGGAGCCCAGTCTTAGCTAACTGACTTTTTTTCCTGAATCGATCTCGATGTAAATTTTAGCACATCGTTCGGATACATTCAATGATTCGACACTTGAGCGTACGAGTGCTTCCAACTTCATTCTGTATTATCAAAAAATCGCGTTCAGATATCTGAAGCGAAAGTTCTTGATCTAAACTTGTTATCAAGTTTATTTTGCAGCGGTTTCTCCTACGCGATGAATAGGGGGGATAGGCGTGTCGATCACCGACACTTAAGAAATTATTTTTATGAAGTACTCCAAGTTTTCGCAATCACATCTCAACTTGCGATTACGAACATCTTGGGAGCTCAACCTTACTCGAAGCTTTGGCAAACATGAAAGCAAGATGCAATTTTGGTGAAAGATGAGGAACCAGCAGTAAAACATTGCAGATAACAGGTTCAGTCCTCTAGACCTCTTCTATATAAGATACTATTGACGTTCAATTGTTATCTTTGATTTAGTTCGATCTCAATGTTATGGAACTATCAGGCACTATCTTTGTATAGTGAAAGAACGAATAAAATCATGCAGTTATGAACGAATTTTGAAGAACGCGAGGATGACAGCAATAAGGTTTGCTGTGTAAGTATTGTCGTTACGTTGAGTGTCATACATTTTTTGTACCAGGAAAACTCATCAATCATCGAAAATGGAATAGGAGCAAAGTGCAAAAAACAAACAGGATTACATATCAAGTCGTATGAACTGCATTTTGAATGTTCTGAATTGGAAGTGTACGATCATCAATCTAAAATTTGGTCAGATTCAATTGACGTCCACATTTGCTCCTTCTAGATTCATAAGAAATGTGAAGAATTGTGATGTACGCACGTATTACCCCATAACTCTTCGCAATTTGTTTCTGAGAGGATACTGGACATTCCGATATTTCTTCTGTTGTTAATTCGTCAACTGCGCCGCTATTCATGTTTATTTTGGCTCGTGCTGATAGATCATGGATGGTTGTGAATATCGCGCGCAGAATCGTCCTTCTAGCATTTGATTTTTGTAATATCGCACAAACGTCGCCATTCGACGTTGATAATACGATTTGTTCTCCAGTTGGCATCAGATTCAGGTAACGATTCCTGGTTCTCAGTCGAATTGGTTTATCCAAAGGGAAAACGTATCTCCGAAGCTCGAATATTCGATGCGGATTTTTGTAAGGGATGAGTCGAATGTGAGCAAGATTTTCAAATTTATATCCAAGTACGATGGGGAACGTTTGTTCGAGGAGGGGAGACCTGGAACTATCACGAAGAGGTGGCTTGGCAGGTGGTTGAGAGCTGGCAGAATGATGATGTTCTTCGAGATGACGATTCGTGCCTGGACTATGCCTGCCAGGAGGAGAGGGAGAAACACCATTTTTGAGAGGAACAGCATCAGGTCCATTCACAAGTTGACCTCCATACTGTGAACTCAATCCTGAAAACAGAAATTCAGGATAACATTCACTCGACTCCCTCAAAGTTGGAGTATATGAAAAGAGGGATCTTGCGATATCTGAACTGCATGATGAGAAGGATGATTATTTCCTTTTGGGTTGAAGTTGATCATTCCTCCCTGGACACCTCTATGTATACCACTTACATTTGAACCTTCTTTGTAGCTGTGACCAATATAATTCTGACTGCATGAGACAATATTCCTTCAACTTATCCGTTTCTGACGCGAATTCAGTCAGGTCTGGAATCACGTTTGATCTAGAACTTCTTTCGGTTTAAACGATTGCAATGATATAACCTTAATAATCCGTAATAATGTTACTTGATTGTTCCTACTTGATACATGACCAATGAGGTCACTCACTGATTAGTCGGATATGGCGATCATTTCCATTTCTCTAGTAAAGTCCGCAATCTCCAACCGCGAATAAAATAATGCAATAATTCACGGAAACTTAATTATTCTGTTGTGATATTTGCTGAATGTAGCACAAACGTTTGATCACTGTTCCGTAACCTGAATACAGACAATATCATTGATAATTATTGTTGAATCCCCAGGGATATTTTCCACCTGACAGTTATTTCCCAGCAAAGTGATTCTAGTTGTCATATGCTTTTCCTCGCTGAACAAACTGGATCACCCACCAGGGGCATTCCAGCCGGTCAGGCGTTTTTTGAGATAGTCAAGCCATCGCGTAGGTCTTCGGCTAATGGATAGGTTGCTACGATCACCAGCCCGTTCGTTCGTGAACAAAAGGTTATTGGATGAGACAGGTGTTCAATAGTAACCGCCTCCTGATCTGCTGCTCATACCTTACTGACTCCTGAATGTCCGAAGTGTTCCGTTCATCCTGCGTGTACATTTCTTGTATCTGGAATCACAATGTGATGGATGAATGTATGTTCTAAGTTCCTACATATTGTTCCCATTTAATGTCTCAGCTTCATATAATCATGCTTCTGTGTTGTGAAGATTGCTTGCAAATTCTCTCTAACAGGACCGTCAATGTCAGAGATGTAGACTCTTCAACTTTATATTCTGTATCGCGATTCTAGGTTGATTGGATCGTTAATTATGATCCGTTTGAAGAGTAGGATTTCTTAGTGAAAGATGATCTCCGTACTTTTACATAATTCTTGAATATACATAAGAATTCGAGGTGAATGAGTTCGGAAGATGTGATTGATCCAAACACAAGAGAATTTGATGGACCGTGCTTGCAACACAAATCACATATCGTGGTGGATTATTTTGCGAAATCGAAAATGAGTGATAAGATCGACAATTGACATCAATTACCGTCTAATGTCAATGTATCCACTCTAAAGTTACAGCAGTTGAATGCTCATCGAAAAAACGTGTTGCGATCATGCATCAAAAACTTCTAGCATGGTCACAATTTTCTGTCTGAAGGAAGAGGGATTAAATTCATTGTAAGGATTTATATACTCAGAAATATGAGATATATTCAATCGCTCATCATCGGGAATTTCGTAGGAATTCGAATATAATCGTTGCCCGATTGCGTTATACTCTTTTTCCAAGGTCAGAAAACAGATAAGACAGCTCTGAGTTTCGTGAATCATTGTGGTATAAGTGCGGTCCAATTAATTTGATACAATTTACACACACATGCACGAAGCTCAAGAGGTGATTCACATGTTAGATAGATAATAGTATTACATTCACCGATAGAAGTCAGAATAACGTTTAAGCATAAAAGCAGTGTACAGAAATTCCTCATCGTGTTGATTAGATGACAAACTGATTAGTGCTTTTATCATATATCTCGATGATAGTGAAGCTGACGAATAGTCTTCTGCTTTTTTAGGCTATCGAATCTATACTTTAGTCCATATCTTCTACATTGAATATGTTTTTGTTACCCTGAGATGTTCACATTTGATAAGAGAAAGTTCGCATAATAATGATTAGATGACACACTTTTCCAGAACTGATGTCACCATATGTACGATCTTCAATGATTCAGTCTCTAAGGCGTCAAAAATGAGGAAATACCCTGAATATAGACAATAGAAATATCTCTTGTACGACTCATCGTGGAAGTTTTCTCTTGTAGGAGGACGATTGACGATGCTCCACATAGCAGATCGCTCAGTGAAACTGGGTATGGAGCTCGTAGAAACATTTTCTTTGTTCGCCATCCGAAGAGAATCGAAAGTGGAGTATTCCAAAGTACACATTCGGAAAAACTGCTTACTCTGGATTCTTCAGAAAATCATTGATTCTCCACGATGCTAACGATGGAGATCCATCTCCCCAACTTTTCGTTCAACATAATCTAACTATGGAAGGGATTTTCGATACTTCGAAGTATAACTTATGACAAGATCCGCTCCCCACGACCGTAGTTCTATTTTTTAATTTAGATTACTATTTTTCTTCATATCAGCCTCAATATTCGGTTATATGTTGGAGAGAAATTCCGAACTCTTATCTAACTATTCTATTTATTATTGCGGCGACGTCAGGATTAATTGTGGAACATTCCTCATAGAGTAAAATAGAGATATTTTACGGTTTTTCATTCACAGCGTTGTTGCTTACAATCAGATTAGCATTTCACTCATCTGCCTGTTTACAAAGTGATGAGAGGAAGATATGAGAGAATAATAAAATATTCTTTTTGAATTGGATAAAAGTCAATGCCTGGAATCAGGAGTGCCCTTTCGAGTAGTTTCTTATTTTCTGAATTAATTTTATTGCAATAATAAACAAAATTCTCAATATGTTGTCCTCCCAGATATGGAACAAATGACATCAACTGATTCTTGTTTCTATAGCACTCTCTCTCGGAAAGCAGAAACTGTTACAGGAATTTCGGAATTTGGTTCGAGGAGAATACTAGAACTGGAGGATTCGTTCCTGAATAAAAAAGTCCTCAGGAATGATTCGAACATTCGTGCACCATCGAAAATCGTTTCGACAATGATTATCACCTATATGAAAAACAATTTCCGAGGCTCTACAGTTATAACGTTCTCCTCAAGTTATAATGAGATGAATAAAATAATAACTGTGTGTGATAGCATTGAGTTCGAGCATTATCATCAAAATTTGACCTTCATGAATTTGAACTACCAGAATTGTCAATTATTCAAATTCTATCAGTTTAGAAGCTCACTTTATATTAATTTGGTTCGCGCGCACCAGAGAAACGATAGTCAGATCAATCAATATGGATGAGAAACTCATCGTCATTCTAGAAGTCTATCCTGCTTCACTCATATGTTTGAAATTCCTAATGACAATCCAGTCATTGCATTATATAGTTGACCCAGCTATAATTCGGTGTCAATACTATATGAACATCAAATTCCAATATTTCGAATGTTTTGCGAGTTTCTAATGGATGATGAGAGGTTTTAGAGAATTCCATGAGTTCTCGGATGATAAAAATTTCATAATGCATCACGAGATTTCGCAAAAACTATGGAGGATTCCCAATACATGTGAGCTTCTCTGACATTGATGATATTCTCATGCAATTTCTTATTTTGGAAGAACGGGATATACAGGCATGGATTCCACCGCTGAGTGACCAAACCATTATATGGTTGTATATGACGAATTTCATGTGAGATTGTAATTTTCCTAATGCAATGGAACGCGTCAGGATGACGAACAAATATGTGCTGGAAAACAATTCTATCATCTGCACATATTCACAAACAGTTAAGCGTATCTCATGTGACACTTTCCTCTTATATATTTCCGGGGCTGACAACCATATCCTTAATGTTTATACTCGAACAGGACGCCCTCTATTAGCTGAATGTTACATGCCTCGCTGTATACTCTATGTCGATCTGACGCTCTAGGATATCAACCGTGAATGGCCTTTCGACTTCATTTCATTCTGAATTCCTATATGATTCTCATCTGTTATTCGAGGCTCCCTCTGAGGACGAATTAAAGGTTCTTCAGTTAAAGATTTGGTTTACAGATCATCCTGTACAGCAAATCGTCTAGCTCCCGTGAGAATACTCTCGAAACAGTTTGATATGTGACATGCACAATCTGTGAAAATCCAGAACGCCTAGCGCTGATATATATCGTAGTGAACATACTTCCAGAATCGCTGGATCACTCTTGTGAATCCTGTGCTCTGTCGTTCCCACGCGGAAAATTCTGTCAAACCTCCCATGGTCTGAGTTAGACCATATGATGAGCCCGACGAAGTACGTGATGAGAGCGATGTCATTATCTTGAACGCCCTAATTTGGTTGCCTGAGTCTAGAGATCTATCTTTGATCAATTTAGGTTTTATAGTGAATGTGAATGTTGAGCTCCCTTCAACACGAGCATGGGAAATACCCTCAGATTCAAGAATACGCAGACATCCATATTACTCGCCCTCGAGCATTGCCTCGATGTCCTTCCTGTACTCCACGTGGATATTCTAAACACAACGGCAGCACGCTGTAGGAGTCTCCTTGAATTGAACTTTTCGTAGTGGATGTATGAAATGTGCGATAATCTTCGACATCTACGATATTTTTTCAGGGCAACAGATTCTATTGTGACTAGATCTCTACTGCTGAATAAGTGTTCACAAATAATTCTCTGTCCTCATGTGAGGATTCTATTTGAGTAGCAGTCAAATTATGACTTATCTGCGATGATAGCTGTGTCACATTCATGAATTCATAGGAGTCTAGATATCGATCGGAAAAAATGAATTTCGAACGTTCGGTTCATCATACAACGTGCAGGTAGAACTCTGGATGGTGAAGTTTGGCATCAGATCTGAGTGCTGGAATGTACAGCAGAGTCTATTTTCGAAGTTTATCCCTGCGATTGAGCCCAACTATGGTGATCATTACTATGTCTCGCTCAAGCTTGATGGATACTGACCGTGAAGAACTAGCGACTGATTGAATGACGAGATATTTGAATGATACATTTTTTTGATATTCGAGGGCTGTTTGATAGTTCAGTGACTTTTTGGAATTCGTGCGCAGTAACTTTGGATACAACACAGCTTTTGTGAACGCTTTCTATTAATAGACGGCTGTTCAATTTTGAGCGAGTTGTGTCATTCCGTTCGTGTTTGACAGCCATTAGAGATGAATCAACTCGTGAGTTCCAACGAAAATGGAGAGAAGTGAATACCGTGTGCTGATCAAGCATTATTGTTTGCGTTGGAGAACAATCAGTGAAGCTGAAGAGAGGCTCAATTCATACACTGAGACCTCAGCACCTCCAATTCCAATCGTCTGAGAGTGTTTTACTGGGATCTGTTGTGGTCGTGACAAGATGAGTGACGCGGTACCATTAACATTTATCACCTTCAGAAGGGTGGAATCCTCAAATGTCAATATTATCCAGAGCTTTCGGACAGATTCGATATTGATTTGAAGCGAAAACGACGTAAGTAGTCACGATGGCAAAATTCCATGGATTACGTTACAAACTGCTACCTCATCCAGCATATTTCCCAAATCTGGCTCCCTGCAACTATCCTTTGTTCCTGAACTTGAAGGATTGACTGAGTGATGAGAGATTTGGTTCAAATAAAGAGGCGATCATGGGTACGAACGCATATACTGAGGGCCTTGATGAAATTCATTATTTGGGAGGAATATAATGAATTGGAAAAACGATGGACTGAATGTATCGAGCTATAAGGATATTATGTTGAGAAATGCAACGCTCATTTTTCGCGAAAAAAAAATTTTTCATTGGAAAGTGAATGACTTATCAAATAACTCTTGTAATCATGCAGGGAAATTCAACAGCAAACGATTATTTGGTGATGGTTTGGAGTAGTGCTCATTCATACCATAAACAGTCGTTCTCTGCTCAAAACATTTCTCTCATACGAATTGTGGAATAGTTTTTACATCTTCATCATTATGAGATGGTATTGGTTCTATGTGAAAAATTATTCTCATGGATTCCATCAAATGTCAATGTTTCGAGGTCGATAAGGTAAAATGAGTTCGTGATCCAGATATTTCACATAGAAATTCCCGAATAGTAAAGGTTTTCAGAATTTGCTCGTATCATTCCCCCAGAATTCGAAGATTATATGTGCAGCTGCCTATAGTACTCAGGAATTCAAACAACTCATCCAAATGAGATTTCTCGATGGAATGAAAATTTCCGGATCACAGCATCATCAAAATATGAGGACAGGAACAAAAACTAGCATTTTCAGCCAAGAAACGAACAACATGAAGAAAAGCCAGTACAAGAAGAATATTTTCTCGCATACAACCGAGGAGATTATCCAGGCGATTTCTCGAATTCTCCCGGAAAATCAAGACATAACATTTTTCGTGCAGAGCAAAAATTGAAAAATCAAAAAATGATATTCCATGGTCAAATCATGCAAGATGCAACAAATTTTAATCCGTCAAAAATTGTTCAATTAAGTAAGTTCTACAAATTTTCAATAGATCACTTCTTGATAACACATGTGATTTTCCAATGAAATGATTATCATACACGCTAGAGGTTCTTGAAAATTCGTATTTTCCTATTGTAATATTCTCATCATAATGAGAAGGTATGGTTCCTTGTGGAAAATGACTTCAATGGATTCTAACAAATTTTGAAGTTTCGAAGTTCTCTGAGTCAGAGGAAATTCTCTGTGAGATATCATTGTGACATCATTTTATCCTCAACTATAAAAGATAATATAATATAATTTGCGTAACAAATGACGGATGAAATTTCTCTTCTGAATTTTTTGTTTAGTTATGGTGAATTGTTTGAAATATAACATGCCACAATAATTTCAAATGAACAAATGCAATTTTTCACGCTTTGCACGCCGTTGATGACTCGAGTGTTCATGATGTTACGCGATTGCGTTCTTTTTATCAACCTATTTATTTTCCAGATTCCAGATTTCTGGTAAATTCTGTAATAATTGAATTGGGATTTTAGTACATTTCTTCTTCCGTATCGAGCAATGAGTAGCTTT
>UWOG010057164.1:0-14728 GCA_900490065.1 Neuroterus quercusbaccarum
AAATTTGTTGAGAAAGTCATATGAAAATAATTAACACCTGCGTGCCACCAGCAACCCCACCAATAACTATTTCCGTCAGTTCACTAGAGCTAAAATTTCTGATTCGTGGTGCAATTGTGCGCATTCGAAGCTGAGAAATTCAACGCGAAGTGTTTTTGAAAATATTCATTTTTGAAGGAAATAGCACTTAACTCCTCTTCCCCACACCGCATCGTTAATAACAGGATTTTGGTGCGAATGCAATCGTTATAATCAGTAGTGGAATTGAGTGCATTGAAAGTACTTCAATTCCATGTTTCGGAAAATCATTATAGCAGAATCGGTAAGGGCGGGAGGAGCGGGGGGTGGGTGGCGTGCTACTAGCCTTCCCACCGCAACCCTTGCGTTAACTTCTACAGTTTTGTGGAGCGAAATTTTTATTTTGTGGTGCGATAGAACGCATTTTGGATGCAATCGATTGCAGTTGGAACAGTCAGGAAATCGGAAGTGGGAGGGGGGCTGCTGCGACGGATCTGATGGAAAGGATAACTTCCGCTTTGTTATATCAAACTTTTCGAAAATAAGTGGAAAATGATATGAAGTGTAATCTCCTTTCTCAAATATCAGTTATGCATTGAATGATGAAGATCCTGCTATCAGCAAACTTTTGATGAATCGTGGAATTCTATTCAATTTATCCCATTGGAATGGAATCAGGCAATTGTATATGCATCAACTGGGATTTGCTGGATCATGTTTCCTGTTCAAATTATTTCTACTGTTGGCTTGTTCATAGTCCTCAATTCACGATTCCGCCGAGAAATGGGCTGTTATCATAATGAAAGAGGCAATGACTTCTTCAGTCCAACATTTATCGTATTCTAGGCATCCAACTCTTGCTAACAATTCTTTCTCTAGTTTCACTGCTCCTCGAAAAATTCTGTCTATATCAGTTGATGTGTTGGAACGTTGATTTATTATCTTTTTCATTCTTCATTTTACGCTCATATGGACAACTCTTCACGAGATTAATTTCCCTCATCATTGTCAATGTGTCAACCGAGTTACCACGCTAAAAACAACATTTTCCGTTAAATCACTAGAGTCAAGCAGCGTTAAGCGTGGGTAGTACTTGGGTAGGCGACCGTTGGGGAATACCCCGTGCTATTGAACACTCTATCGTGGGTGTGGTGAGCCCACACATTTTATGAGTGTATCCACCTACACTGAGAGACGATTTGTGGAGCCAGTGCGCTTCGAGTGATGGCTGCTGCGCCAAACGTGCGTGTAACCAGTATTTCAGAAAAACCACAGTGTATGCGCAACTGGTGTACAGCCAGTGATCATGGAAGCGTAGAAGCAGCGCCTTCGGAGAGGTTAGATATCACGTCAGAGTTGTTGATTTTATTGCTCAACAAGGATTGATCATGAATGACTTTCTGAAGAAACATGAGCTTCGTCCATATATGCAGTAACGTTATCGTGATAAGTTCGATTCATGAAAATTTCGAACAGAATCATCACATGCATGTATAACCCCAACCTGAACGAAATTTAATTTCATCAATGTGTTTATTTTTGAATTTGTCATGCATGTGTTCATGCAAATATACTATATCATGTGCATTATATCAGTGAATGGTTTGATTCCATATTCTATAACTAAATCATTCGAAACATTGTTCATTATTTTGAAACCCTACTTATTCCAAAATATCATTCGAATGTATATGGATAATGTATCTTAAATATCGAAAGTGTTATTCAAATCTCTTTACTCGCTGTATTCAAAGGAAGAGATTATTTTTATGGAATTAGTTGCTGAATTATCAGAACCAGTGATATCAATAAAATAAGAAAATGATAACGATGCACATCACGTAGTTCCAAAGTTCATTTTGTGATCAGGAATGAAATATTTATTCATGTGTGTTCATATGTTTTGACTCATCATAGACCCTAAGGTGAGAGCATTATTTTTCTTTCATCAGCTCTGTAATGCGGCAGAGTACGGGCGGAAATCAACATGAAAAATGGCAAGGTTACCCCATCAACCGCGAATGAGACTTAGGAAACCCCAGTTGGCAGGAATCGTAAGATCTTGTAGAATCTCGTAAAATTCATATCGGCCGGATTCCTATATTTTTGGGGGAATCTATATATTGATTCCATAATTGGACGTTGATGGAGAGTTAGAACATGATTCTCATTTTATTTTAATTCCTCCTATTCGAAGATTTCATGGTTTTCATGGAGTGTGTGCAAAATAATGAGTGTTCAAACCAGTAAAAATGAATTCAGAGCTAATGATAATTCAGGAATATTCAAATTTCAGCAAACGGCATTTTTCTATCATGCGAATGTGGAAGAAAATTATACAATCTGAGGAAACTCTTCAGACTGACACAAGATTCGTATCACGTGAAAAACGATAAAAAAATTTTATGATCACTGTATCGATAATTTTTGTTCATTGAGAGAATTCGCATCTCATGTATAAACCTTAGTATCCTCTTCAATCATCATATAATCATGTCCACATTGATGGTGATCGTTGATATTCTCATTCAAATTATTAATTTTACTGGAGACAGAGTGATTTGAATCATGGAAGTATGTAAATGTCATTGACATCTTGGTCATTCGTCTGTTTTTAAATCATTTCAATGGGAAAAATTATTCAAAATTGAAATTTTTTGATTCCTAGGTATGTTCAATGTTAGATATTAGGGAAAGGATACATGATTTTCGAAAAGGATGAACAGTGATGAATCAAATTGAATCCAATGAAAACTAACCAACAACCTAATTTTCTCAACATGGGTGTTCAAGTGAAAGAATACGCGCAGGGAACTAACAAGAACATCCCTGATTGATCATTTTGTGATCTTGTTGTGACAGCTCGTAAGAATGTGACCAGAGGACTCTGCTCGAAGAAGAATATATGAGAATCCAGCATCCTTTGTGATTCTTTCCGAAGCAACCTGTAGATGTGTAGAATTTGTCATGATCAGTTGATCCCATTCGGAACCTGCCCTGAACCACGTGCTCTCTTCAGTGGGAGAGGGCATTCAACGAGGAGTCGCGGTGGACCACATGAGAGAAGGGCGGAACTCAAAACAGTGCCACGTGGTTTTACAATCAGGAATTCAAAAATAAGGTTTTGATGATGGCGTCTGTCTGTTAGTTCGTCCAGCTGTTTGGCCTCAAACACGATAAATCTCAAAGAAAATGACGGATCGAATCGAACTTCGGCAAACTTTATGCAGGTTCCGAGATAAAGGACGAGTTTGTCACTTAGTCGTTTCGCATCAAAATCCGAAGAATGAGAACATCAAAAAAATGTCTGTAACCATTTTTTTCGATTTTCGAAAATTTCGTGTACGGCTACTTACAGTACTCGAACAATAGAAGCATTTTTCCGAATGACTGTTTGTTTGTTGGAATAAATTCTAAGAATTTTTAGATTCGAACAATTTTAAAATCATTGACAGAATCTAAATTGGAGCTCAGCAACACACGATACAAAAAAACCCGCGGAAAGGAAAGTGTCACTTCTCAAAAACCCTACAAGATTATTATAACGACTTTCAAGATTTTCATCGGGAATGAAAAATTTTCAGGCTGATTCCACAGGAAAAAACCGAGAAATTGAAAATTCGATTTTTGTGATGGAAATGTGTAGGATAGGGAAGGAGTTTTCCAACGAGAATTGTGATTCCAGAAGGAAGCTACAAATTCGTTTGCATTCACTTCTTGATAGGACGCCTTATCTTCGTTCTATTCTCGAAAAATAAGATTTCGGATTGAGAGAATGAAAAATTTTGAGAAAACGACAATATGTGCGAAAACAAATGAATTGAAGAATTTATAACATCTTCATTTCTTCTGATTGAACAAGTATATGAGGAATTTTGAAAATTTGAAACTTTTCCTGAAAGGATGAATGTTAATATCCATGTTTTCTCCCTTCCGATGTCTGAATTCTACATTCAAATGTAAAACCCCGATCATTCTCCTCATCTTTTCAAGAATCGTGGATTGTGGACGGGGTTGGAGTTGGTCATGACATAAAATTGTTCAGTGATTATTCATGTATTTTTATTGATTTTTCTATTCGTTTCTTATTCAGGCAGTTTTTCTAGTGACATTATCTCAAAATCATCTGGATAGAACTCCCAACATCTATTTTTTTATATTGGAAAGCTGCGGCTTCGTTTGATGTCGCCACCGTCTACTATGTGTCTGTGCTTCTGGAGCATTGAGTGACCACATCCTGCTTCTAGCTCTCTCAATTCCTCTCCTATCCATCTATCGCTCACTCCTCTACTCTGCAGCCTGCTACTTCCATTCCTATATTCCTCATGACGCGTCCTCCTATCCTATCTCAAGCTGCCCCTACATTGTTCCTTTAGCCTCAATATTATCTCCTCAAATCTCCTTCCTCCAAACTCTCACTTCGCTCTATCTGACGCCTTATGTTTGCTATTCAGATCTTTCTCTGGTCACTCCAAGTATCGCGCATCTCTGCCACTCCTTACCTTCTTCCTTCACTTGTCTCTCTTTCCTAAACCTATTTCCGCTTCCTACACTGGAATCTCCCCTAACTCTCACTCTTGCGGGAAACTCGTCCATCATATCGACTAATCACCGCACTCCATCACTTTCCGAGTCTCACTCATCTCCGAATACCGTCTTGAACCTCCCTGATACCTCGAACATGATCAAAATCATTTCTTGCTGAACCGGGAGTTCACAGAGACTAAGCATTATCCAATTCAGAAGGTGATGATTCCTTCATAACATATCATGAAAAAACATCTGGTAATGTCTGTTGATGAGACAGCCCAACGGAGAAAGTGTTCGTGTCCAAGCATAAGCCACATGTTCCTCTTTGTATGCTGATGCACTAAATTCAGATCCGCCTCCAGGATATGTCCATCAGGCATACATTTAGTCCTATTTCCGAGAGAACACCCAAAAACTAGCTGAATATCCATCTTTGTTGAGGAAAGGGCTGGACCTATGCGCGATAGACCAATCGTGGAAGCTGATTTGAACTCAGCCAGCTGTGCAAGATGGAGATTATCATGTTTGGCAAGTCATTGATTCACTGAGCACGATTCTTCGGGCGGTCCCTTACCATGATATGCGACTTGCACTCCCCTCTAAACTTCTGTATCACGTGTCTCACTATGTACTCAATCCATGCACTAATAGATTCAAACCGCGAGAGTGGGAATACGGTCCATCCGTTCTGCATCTAAATCATCTGGTGACTCTTGTGATACATACTTAACTGCTAGTGCGGAACCTAGGTTCTCGGAATGTGTCATCGATCTTTAAATGTGCAGCTGTCTACGATACCACATGTCCACCACTGGCTGCATGGAAGCTTTTGAGATTCTACTTGCTCCCCATATATACGTGAAGAGGCACCAGGCACGTATTGTAAAAATGATTCACGTTCTACGACATCAAAATCGAATGTGGAAAAATGAAGCGACCATTGCGCGAATCAACCTCCAAGTACAGACGGAGCATTCTAACCGAAACATCACGACTTTAAGACAGATCCAAGAACAAAGATGCACGCTTCGATGTGGAGTACGACTGAAACCTATACTTCGGATTATTCTTTAACATTTGTGCTATTCCAAATCGTTCTTCCAGCTACGCACACAAACTTCAATGTCGCGGAGTCATGTTTCTAACGATGTTACCACTGGGCCATCCATGACGACAGTCTCCGTTATTTCTTCGTTTCCGAAGGAGTTACGCAATCTTTGTGTTGATAGCCGATCTAGGGTCGTTACGTATTTGGTGGCTTGAAGATGCTCTGAAATAGAATCGATTTCAGCGGAGGCTACGCATTACTTCAGTGACTATGTTTCTAGCTGAAATTTCTCGTTATCTAACTATCAATATCTTCCACGATTGACGAATGTTCTCGATAATGCGTTCATTTTATTAGTCATCCCCCACTGCTGTCTATGCTACGAGTCATGCGATCATTTTCCTGCAGAACTTCACCAGGGCCTCACTGATCCTGGCAACTAACATTCCTAGTTCCTGTTTCTCCTCTGTCATCAGGTCCTCCAGCACAAATTGCTGACCACACGCTGTAGGATCACATCTCTTCTATCCACTACCAACGTGACATGAATCTGATTGACCGTAGTATCAGCATTCAATGACAATGATCAAAAATACCCTTGAATCCTGATTCTGGTGACATAATATAAACATTATATAGGGACGACTGAAACATTCAAAATATTCTTCAACGACGAATTATTCATTCTTCCTCCAGCTGCAAAATATGTGAATCATTATGCGCTGGTCTATACCTTCAGAGTCATCCTCAATTCCATTGTTAGATATAGTGATACAAGTTAGATATGTGATGTTCAGCATTCCTTAGTACCAGTTCCTCGAAGCAAATTGTGAGATAATTTTGATTTTGATTGAAATCAGTTAATCATACACGAGAAAGCGATGGAAAGACATATAATTGGAAAATATAGTAATATAATCGTTCTTCCGGACCTAATCAGTTCACCATCACTTGAATTTATCAATATATTCGATTTTCACGGAAAAAAATAGAATATGAGATTTTGAGAATTAACCACTCATGGAAGAACCCAGTGTTCATCCTGTGATATTTCCTAGCCGGAATGAAAATGATAAACGATTGAATTTCCCACGCATTCCGAGAGAATAAATACAACGATTTCAATCCCATTCTAGTAATCTCAAGTTATGTGCATTTACTCTGCAACATTATCCATTCTCCAATCAAATTTAAGATACGTAAGTATCGTTCAACCATTCCGTAATTATAAATGAGTTCAATATATATTGAACACATGCGCATTCGAATCCCGAATCAATTTCAAAATGACCTGGGATCAAGTGTCCGAATCTTAGAAAATCTAACAATTTGGTCCTTTCCTTCTGTTCATTTTCCGGAATTTGTCTCAATGATCCCACGTTCTTATTTGAATCCTGAAACTCGAGCGACATGATTGGATATAGAGGCAATGAAAATCACATATTTGGGAACGAATTCGCGGAACCATCCCGAAACCAGCCGCTGCTGTGGTAATCTAACTCCTTTCTGCAGACAGATTTATGGAGTTCAAATATAATTATCATGGAAGGGCGAACTGGATTCCTGTTACCGACAAGCTTTGAACAAAATAATATATGTAACATATAGTATAACAAAACACGAGAATATTCAACGAATATACATAAAACCAAATTCTTGATTAGCACACGGATCAGTTTGCCCTCCAATTACAAAAAATGAGGATTTTGTGTAATTTGATCTTCACCATGATCGTCAGCACTGATAAAATTGGTAAATATGATAGTTCGGAATGCATTCAATTTCTAAAAAATTTTCAAGCTCATCAAGAAAAAATTTACACGCAATTATCGCATTTTTATCCTCTGTAATTCAGGCAAGAGGATTCCTTCAAATTGAGTCGATCAGCACATTTATTCGTTAACTTTTACTCCGAAGTTTCGTAATAAAAACTTAATGAATCTCATCTACACCTGATTCTCTCCTGATCCTATGTTCCAAAATGCTACAATATTATCTTCTCAGAACGCGAATGATAATTCATCGGAGAATTACGTAAATTTCCATCAGATTCTATCTCTCAAAGGAATCAGGCAAGGGTTCAGATGGAGCAAGACTTCATGTGAATATATAGGATGATGATGAGGTCATTATCTTGAAGATAAATGGATATCAATCCTATCTAAGGCACAGTATCGATTGATATTGATAGAATCTCGGGAAATCATAATCTGAAAATCATCTTAATGACTGAAAATGGAGTCGATGAATAGATTGAGTGAGATTTTATATGATTTCATATGATTTCATATGATAACAATAATTCACCTCATTACAAATGATTCTTCGAAGCCCGGATGTCTCTAATCCTGATTTCTTCGGAACTGTGTACATGTTTGACACATATTTGTCAGAGCTGGTACGTCTGGAATATACTTGGAGTGTTTGTTTTGATCTCAAACGGAAATGAACATTTCTCGGATTTCATCCATTACCAAATATGAAATTATTTTCATGATCAGATTCAAGTTCACCTAGCCTCGAGTCCTGGTGATATGTAGTTGCACGCAGAGGAAAGAAGGGGGATCGAACATGCAGCTCTTTTGTATTCGAATACTTGGTAATTTAATTAACATCCCTCATAACGACGTTATCATCTGTCACAATTAGTCTCAGTTCTCACCATGTTTCAGTCTTGAGCTAAGTACAGAGATAGCCGAACGTGTGAATATTATTTTTATGCTGGTGATTTGGTTTTTATACCGTAAATTCGTATATGCAAATACTCAAGAATCAGCCTTGAAGCTAGCCAGATGGATGAGCATTCTCTTAGTGAATCTTGATTTGATGAGTATCCTCTTGTATGTACCTCAATTCGCTCTCAAATTGTGAGAGTTGAAATCATGTTTGTTATGAAAAATAGTTGCTTTTCTGGACTCTATTCCAGCATACCTGGGAATATTCGCAAAATTGCGAATCTAGAATTCCAAGAGGGTATCCGTTGAGGGTATGGTGTTCGACTGTCTCTTGGTGACCCGTTATGATGTACACAACTGATTATCCTGGGAAAGGGAGTAGGTCCTCAGAACCTAAGATGACGTATTTAGAATTTGCACAAGAGAATATTCTGGAGCCTCTGAGTCATACCTGAGTGATACAGCGAAAATTCTGAACGTTCCAGAGTCTAGAGTCTCTGAGAAAAAGTGTTCCCAAGTCTTATATGACCTAATCGAAACTGAATGCGACGAAGCCTAAAACAGCGTATCAAGATGGAAAATGAATCAGAAATATGCTTCGGAGCTTCGCGGACGGCCAGCCGCGCTCGCGAGTTTGAGCGCGCCTAAGGCGCGCTTCTGTTACATCTCGCGCCTCGCGCTTGATACGATGTTATCCTTTCCTCATGCTTGGTTCATCTGACTTCGATGGTAAGCAAATTACCTCATTTAATCATTTGTATCGATTTCAATTCTATACATGACTGTTTCTCCGGAAGCAGAATTATGTGTTTTTGATATCACATCACAAATTACTCATGTACATAACGGTTCCAGACCAACGATTATGGTTCCATCCATTTAGAAAAGTTCTGTTAGAATCAAAGAATCAATTTATCAGCTGAACTATGCGAGATACAAAGGATACACTCATAATCGAATCGTTCGTCCTAAGAACATCTGCAACTTTTATCTCACCGGTTTTTCAATAGAATGTGCAGTTCCTGATCAAATCAAGAGAACATGGTTGAAAAAAGACAACTATGGTTTCCCAGAAGGATATTAAAGATGCTGTAAAATGAGATCGAACAAAGTCACAAGTAAACTCAACTAATCCTCAATTGATTTGAAGGAAACAAGAATTGTCGATCGCGAAGTTCTGGGAAGAATTATTCATCATCATTGGAGAGTCATTATGAGATGAACCTTTCACTATTTTTCACTTCAATCCTTATGAATATTTCCGCATCATCCTCATGAAGAATATCTTCATTGGATAGATTGGATATGTATAATCTCGGTCTTCACGTAGCGAGAAGAACTATCATTGTCTTCATGATTGTTGTGACCTGAGTTGCAAATAACAGCTTCAAAATTGTATCTCATGATTCACAAAATAATTTTTCTGCACACAGTAGATGAAAAATGAAAAATCTTCCATATACTATAACTTCCACTTACTTCTTCTCATCGAATTTTCCGAATAAAATATTTCATTCAATTATTTGAAAGATTCATTCATGCAAGACAATATGAATAAAAGCCGCCCTAATTCGAGCATTAACTGTGGGATGAGTTGAGAAGCCGAACGCTATGAAATCAATGGAGTTCGGGGAATGCATGGAGTTGGTTGTGGAAAATTATGAGTGAAACGAAGAGATTCATTCCTGAGAGATTTTTTTGTCTGTTTCTTCTCACAGAGTTGAGTTCACAGTCTGAATGTTTGCCTGATGGTTTCTCTATTCCTGGTGTTCCACGTGGCGAGGCATCTTCTTCTGCTCCTGAAAAGAATAATCTGCCTTCGAGACCTCATTCCTCGGAAAGGTCTTCTCCTGCCGCTGGAATTCCTCTCCGTTTGAGATCCCGGTCTCCTCGAGCTACGAATAGGACTTCAACTACCTGCCCTGATTTCTCTAACGTACTTGGCTATGGGATTGATCAACTTGAATTCCTTCGGTTCATTCCTTATCAAAATCCTGAACAGCAATATGAACTTCGGAGATACACTTTCCCTGTTGATAAATCAATAAAATTACTTGAAGGATGGAATAAGTATGTACCTATACCAACCAGAGAACAAATTGTATTATCAACGACTAATGGTGACGTCTTCGCGATATTACACGGTACTGGCACTTTCGCTGGATTATATACATACAATCGTGGCAAAGTAAGGGCAAAAATCAACATGAAAAATGGCAAGGTTACCCCATTAACCGCGAATGAGACTAAGGAAACCCCAGTTGGCAGGAATCGTAAAATCTTGTATGGTTATAGAGTAGAACATTCACAACACGATCATGGGTGAGTGACTTTCAGAAACGAAAATTACCGTTCAATCACATTTGACAGTCATCAATAACAAGAGATGCATTTTACGCTATTGCATAGTGATATTTATGGCTACAATACAATCAATACAATGAGTTTCAGTCTTATTTTTGCAGTATTCCCCTTGTTATTATCTCCTTCCATCAAAAGTCACGATATGAGCTTTTGTGAAGGAAAATAATACTTCAGCCGCTTTTAATATTGAACAGAAACAGATAGCACAATGAATTCTGAATCATCTTGTCTCATCATCGATTCAACTCTGAATCTCTGCAACTCTTCCGGAATCCTCTGAATGGAATCAAGCTTTCCCTGACTTCTAACTTTTCTTGATTTTCCCTAAGGGCTCCAAAATCTACCTCGAATTCTCTATCAATTCATTGGATTTTCATTCATATACTTTATGTACACTCGTTCGCCGGCCGAATGAGCCGGCCTAAGGTGCGAGCACACGGCGAAATAGTAACACACGCAATAAGATGTTCCAGAATGGGAGCCTCCTCACGTGCTCGTTCGCTTGAGAGGTCTCCATCCCGAACTGCTCTCCCGCTCAGCGAGTGAGTGTACTCTAGTTGATTTGAGTCATAGCATTCCATACTGATTTCCTCTGTATACTCGAATCATTATAGAATTATCTCGATCTCATGAAAAATGCACTGTGATTTCCCTTAATTTTTGAAACCAATTCAATTCGACTCAATGAATTCGTTCTGGACAGAATCACCGGATACCGCATGAGAGTTCAGAAACATGTAGGCTTACGTCATGACGCATATTTTGGTATTCACATAGGTTTATTCTCCATCCTTTCTTTGTTATCTGATGATAAATATCCTCTTGTTAGGTCTCTTGCTCCTGCTGAGCCACAACTAAGCTCTAGGTCCAGGTCTCCTTATAGGCGATTGGCTCTACCTAGCATAATCCTTTCTTCCGAAGAATCGGGATATGAAGTTGGCCAGTTCCAGTTCATCCGTCTCATCGCGAGAATGAATTCGAATCAGATATTCGAACTACAAAGATACACTTTTCCTTCGGATAAACCAATTTTATTATACCACGGATCAAATCGCTATGCACCTATACCAATCCAAGAACTGATTGTAGTAACAACAACTGCTGGCGACATCTTTGCCATATTCGAAAGCAGTAATACTCTTGCTGGAATATATGCATATAATCATTCAACAAGGAACAAAGGACGGGTGAAAATGAATATGCAAAGCGGAATGGTAATGCAGTTAACAAAACAAGAAATAGATGAAGTTCCAGTAAGCCGCCAATGTCCGATTTTCTATAAATTTGAAATACATCATGTTATACATAATTCTCCACGTCATATATTCAATTGAAAGAGGAGTTATAATTGGATGAATATGATCAGAAGCCATATTCAAATATGAAGAGTCACTTGGGAATAGGAAAATGGAATAAAAACTGATTTCACGATATTCCCCACAGCTCAGATCGTTCGGAGTTAGTTTGGAGAAAATTCTGAACTGCACGTTCACGAAAATGAAGGATTTCCGGAGAATTGAACTTATGCTCCAGGTTTTCACTGGAATGTCTCAACCTATTCGAGTATCGTGAGAAAGTATCTTTTGAAATGAAACTCATTGTTACGTATGGAAAATTTCTCATTGTTTAAATGAATGTGACTTATTTTTATAATGAATCATTCTGGAAAAATGAGTTGGATTATCGTGTTTTCTCATCGGAATGTATCACTTGGTACTTGATAGAGGTGATAAGTTTGTTTCGATGAGTTATGGAATCATTGTAATAATAACTTATTGTTTCTTCACTGAATTCTCTGAAATTAGGTCATATCCATCACATATTTCCTCTTATACGTATCAGTTGCTACTCTCCGTTGAATAATTACAAAATATTTATACATCCCCTTCAATTCTTGACTAATCTCTATTCGTATTGATGATAGCTGTTTACTCGAAGAGTTTCTCCTTGTTCGCATTCGGATCAAAGAATGAAATGAAATACATAAAGAGCGACATCCTGCGCGCCGGTTAGTGTCAAAGTTTGAGAGCAGAGCGATTTCACCCTACCAGTATATGAACTTCCTTCCGGATCAATAGTGATCCTAAACAGAACTAACCGTAATCCAGTGCGGTGCAGTGGATGTTCTACCGGCATCACAGTTAGCTAGCGGAACCGCTGCTCTGTGAAACGACGCGCAATGAAACGCTAACATCGAAATGAATTCATCCGGGAAGTAGAAAACAATAACTGTTCAATGAGAGTAGTCAATTCAATCTGAAACGAAAGCTGCTTCTCCATTCCAGCTCATCGTCTGTTTTAAATGATGGGAGATGCTATCGCTCTTACTGAAGACTAATCAGCGCACTGACATTATCTTAGTCAAGAATCATTTCGATGGATCTATAGGGTATTTGAAAGAATTAACGATTGTTCAGTGATGATCATAATATAATTCCTTTTGATGATCATTCCTTCAGAAACATTCTCCAACTTTCATCTTCTGGATCGAATAGAATTTTGAATGATTTTCAGGATGAATTCATTCGATCTGGAACGTAGTTCCGTTGCTGAAACAATGTTCATTCGTTCAAGCAGCCACACATTGGGAATGTGGATCAATCATATAAAATATGAAGGATACATTCGTTTTGGTGGATAGATATTAGTATAAATGTTTTGTGCCTCTCATATGTAAGTTCTATTCTCATAAGAGACTTTCAAATTCCATATATGAATTGAACATGAATTCATTTGATGTGCAGTCTCATTACAGCGTTCACCTGAGAACAGTTTTCTGATGAATCCTAATATTCCCTATCGGTAATGTTATTGATCCTCATTCCTCGCTATCAACGAGTTACAATTATATATCATTGTCATCCTCTTTTATACTTCACTGGACCATCCCTGAATTTTCTTTCCCTTCTTTCTCAAATGGCAGCTTGCTATCATATTCCTTCGCCTGCGATAATTGTTTCCTTTTCCATAATTCAGCTACCCTACTCCTTCCTACAACCTCTATATCACGTCATTGAATCTTTTCTCCTCCATCTCTCTCTCTCTCTCTCTCGCTCTCTCTCTCTCTCTCTCTCTCTCTCTCTCTCTTTGCTCTATCCAGTCAGTCTGATTTTTCTGCCATTCGAATAGGAGACTGTATTTTCTCTCTCCTCGCTCTGCGAACTCCTGGTTCGCACCTAACCTAACCTTCATTCCATACGCTCGACCCTTCTTGCACTTCCACTCGCACGGTGAACCCGTCACGTTCCTTATCTTATCGTCTCACTCTCGCTTCTTTTGAACCACCTTGATATTCAAACACCGTCCAAAACCTTTGCGTCACCTCTTGCATGATCAAATTTATTATTTTTCGAAATGGAAGCCAACATAAAATAAAACCTTTTGCTTCATCTCATGTTCAGCAATTTCCAATTCGCATGTACGAACGAGAGTTCTGTCATTTAGTCTAAAAATTCTCTCAATCCATTTTCATCACTGATATTTACGATCCAACGATTGATAATCACAATCAACAATCCACACAACATGATGCATAGATTTTCATTGCTCAGCCTCACTGCTTTGTCACGCTCGAATTCGAAAATATTGTTAGTTGATATTTCAATTGAGTTTGAAAGATTTTTCCATGGAACGATTAGTTAGTTATTCAAAATTTTGTGCAACATGGGAGAGAAAGTCTCAACAGAAAACCTAATCATCATTGGAACATTCCGGATTCTTTCTCAACGAACAATTCCCAAAGAAGCGTTTACTCAGGGAATCCTCCGGTTTTAAAGTTGATTTTCGATATTGAAAAAATAATCATCAAGAAAATAATGTAACTTCCAGGATGACAGTTGATTACAGGATTAAAAATAATGTTACTTCCAGAATAGCTCTTCATTCCCGTGGTCAAATATCGTCATTCGTGAGAGAAGTCAAATTTCTGGGTGGGGAATGAATGAAATTCTGAAACAAATGATTGGAAAGCCTTCTATATTATGAATGATACTGATTCGGAAGGAACGAGATCATCAAAATAACCATTGAATTTCAGAATCTAATATGAAATAAATTTTTTGTGACACATGTACGGAATGTTCGATTTTCGAAG
>UWOG010057306.1:0-10239 GCA_900490065.1 Neuroterus quercusbaccarum
ATCTTGCTGGCCAGTGAGTAATTTGTTTCGCACGATCTTTGCGCATACTTTCACATCAGTTCTTCCCCATGAAAGATGCGGTAGTTCCAGTTTCTTTCCGATATATTCAATAATTCTGTAGCAGCTGCGATTCACTATTCATCGTTCAGTACAGATAGTATAATCAGGGGTTATTTCAACAAGAAATAGGGATGAAAATTTTTCAGTGTGATTTTGATGATTGTTAGAAACGCTCGAAACAAAGATGAAATAATAATATCGTTCAACCTCCATTTTGGCTCCAAAACTTCGGGAAACGGTATTAATCACAAATTTCTGGAGCCGGAATAAAAGGGGGAACACATGACCTGACATTAGGAATTCCACTGGATTCCGGATCTTTTTACCTTAATCAATGAGAGCAGAAGAAATTGGAACTAATGACGAGAATCCGACTCGTTCTTCCTCCAACAATTCTCCCTTCATTTTTGAGGAAATGAGCACAAATCTACAAACGAACAAAATATTCAACCGTAATTTCCCTGGCGTCTCCTCAAAAGATACGTTGTCCTCACTCGTAGTGAATCAGTAGTATATTCAACGAATTCTGTTGACATTGAAAATCCCTTAATTTTTTTCCACAGATGGATGCCATGACACGCCAAAATTACGTCCAATAGCAACACGGCCCACTGAACGCGAGGATTTTGTCGCAAGTAGTATCAATCCAGGTTCAAGTTCGAGAACTCCATGTAAGTTTCCTATTATTTTTTCATATATGGGAGAATCATTTGCTCCTTGAAACCTCCAGAACGAGTTTTCAATTTAAGATTGGAAAAAAATTCTCTTCATGGAAAGCGAAATCGCGAAATTTTGTTCGCCACATAAAATATTGTAGCTGCCTCATTCTTCACAGCTAAACACACACCACGGCCACGTTTCATCGAAGATTTGACTGGAGTGCGACTGCAGCGAGGAAACATGCGTGAGTATATGATAATTCTTCACATCTGAGGGAAGAATTCCTCTGAGTTAGAGAGGAAAAAATCAGAATAGGTCACTCTGGGAGAGCTTTGAGAGGAGTCTTCAATTCCAACGCATAAAATACATATTCTCATCAGTAATGTTTTTTGCATTTTTCACGTGGATGAAATACCACAGCTTTCTCTTGTTACAAAGTGATATGAAAAACTTCGTCATCACAACATCAAAGAGAATGCTCACATGAATTCCGAAAATGCACGAAAAGTCATCACAATATTGCGGATTCATTGAGATTTGTTGAATATATAATCAACTTTTGGGAAAATGATTGATCACTCCAGCAGGATTTTCTACTTCCTTATCTCTGTTTCTGATTTGATCCAAGTATAGATAGAAGTTTAGGAAATATCCGATTCCATAATCGCAAGTGATTTCTTCTGAAGGGTTCAATCAATTCATCCCAGATTATCACTAAAGTCAAACAGTAACAGCTCTCTACATGAATCTGTTCCGTGGGAACATAACCCAGAGCTCCTACCAGCATATCATCGGTAGGAGGTTGACGATGAAATTGTAGTGATTACTTCTGAATTTTTCCACGAAGTTGATTTCTCCCAATCCTGAGAAGATCCCGAACGATCGACACTGCCCGCGGACTCCTGGAATTAACATGAGATTTTGAATGGATGTAGCACAGTTACCGAAAAAAAGACAAAGTAACTTCGAATTTTGAAAGTCGAATACCATTAATCGTGATGCAAATGCCTCATATAAGGGGGAATATGAGTTTAATGTGGGAGATTCCAATCAATTGCAAGAATAAAATTTATGACTGTATATATCAAGAAAGGAAAAGCAGGAGCAAGAAGTATCAAGTTCTTGGATTATTTATTCATGTCTTCCCGAATATAATTCTGACCATTCATCATTTTTCCAATTATTTTAGGAAGAGAATTATTCCTTCAGATTGACACAGAAAACAAATTCATAGATGAATGATCACGAATAGAATTATTCCAGATATGGATTCGAATAGGATTTTTCTGCGGAGAACAGGCTGTTTAATTTCTGGATAGCTATTCAAAATAGTTTTCCAGATCTTTATCTCCATGTTCGAATTGCCATTTTTTGTTCCATATGTATTGGATTTTCTTGTATGTACCCCGAAGGAAGGTTTTCTTTTTTGGCATAAATCTCAATTTGTTGAATGAATATTTTGGATAGTTTCGAGAATATCGAATTTCATGTGGAATTCTTCAATATAATGATGCCGTCCTCAATCCTCCTCCTATTTTACACGCCTCACGTTCCAAGTTTTGATATCGGATTGTCCACTATAAAATGTCTCTGTGGTTGACATTCGACAATTAATTTCTTTTCATCATTGCGGTGTTCATCAAATTTCCTATCTGAATCCATGATAAGTTTACAGCCTCAATATATATGAAGAGTCTGAAAGATTGAGCTTATTAATCTTGTTTCCACTTTTTCTCCTCCGCTCCTGCTCGTAAGTCGATGAAAGTCAACATTCCAAAAATGTCTAATTTGGAATTTCAAACATTCATAACGCTGATTCATGAATGGAACTTTAATGAGCGAACACTCCATAGCCTGGGAACATGAGGAAAAATCCTGCTACTGAATTCCGATGCAATTGAACTTTGAATGATAAACAGAGACCTTGAATAGATGATGGAGGCGAATTTTCAGACCAATTTTTGTTTTTAAAACATTTTCCATCATCTGCACAGTAGTTACTATCGATGAGTATAGATGTCACTCAAGGAACTGCCGAACATAATTCAGAACTATCATCTAAAATAACTAGGTGAATCACAATAAATGATCATCGTCATCCTTGAAGAGATGGGAGATAGATGATAAGGAAATTTTCGATCTTATTTACATAAAAAAAAAACTTTCGAATCTCGCTCCACTAGAAATATAACCTTCTACCGAATCCAGAATGAGATATAATTTGGTGTAGTAGAGTAGAGGTTGTATAGTTTTCACGATGACATAGATGATGATGTTCGCTCCTGAAGTCGATTATTGATCACTTTGTTCCAAATTTGACCGTGATGCCACCCCTTGCCCCAGGAAAGAGAGGCGAAAGAAGCATAAATTTTCTGTGAACTCATCTCCAAAGTCAAACCCACTTTTCGGAGCCGAAAAAAAGCCATTGTCGAGAATGGGATGAAATACTGTATCCAACACGGGACGAGAGCTGATTCCCCTTTTGGGTGACCAGCTCCTTCCTCCACTTGTTACATAATGTACTATTCCATCTCTGGCTCGTGGCCACATCTATATTTTTCCGGATCTCGCAAATGAAGTTCGAGGAAAGTTCTTCCTCGAGTATCTCCTGGATGATAATATGAGAGGGAATATGATATGATTGAGAAACACAAGATCAAATATTGTTTCTCATGGAAACCAAATTTGAGTCAATTCCCACTAACATATCCATGATCATTGCGTCTAAATACATAAGTTTCGAGACGTCAAAGTGGATGTAGAGAATTTTGCATTTTAATCATTTTCAAGCATTGGAATCAATTTACTACTTAATTTCTCGGAGACCATCTTCCATACAGAAAAGTGCTTGGTACATGAAATATGTATTCTGATGATATCTGAAACTTCCATGCAAAACATTCCTTGGAATTTTCAGTAATTATTGGGATAAATGAGAAGAGATAACATGATTCACATGGGTTCTTCATGGGTTCCACCATGAAAGTCAAATTTGCGATGATTTTCACCATCTTTTCCTCAATAAGCGCGTAAAAACCTCTTCGTGGTTCAATACCTTCTCAAGTATATATTTCTTCAAGGGATCCGGCGTGAATTTGATTATAATTCCATTGATGTGATGGTAATCAGCATCCACTCTTCCCCTTAGAAAGCACAATCCATGAGCGACGGAACGGAAAGGAAAAAAAACAGTTAGTTCATCCCTTCAAGGCACATATGAAAACAATGACCTCATCAGAACACTGCATCTTTATATTTACAAAAACGAGAACAAGGTTTCATTTTCAACAAGAAAAAAAAAGTAGGATGTTGAGACATTCTGAAGGTATGAAGTATCAACAAATCTCGGAATCATCAATTAAAGAATGGAATGCTTCTTTCCAATGACAACTTGAATCATCTGAAAATGATATTGATTGCTAAGAAATATGAAAAAATCAATATCAGAGTTATTCATTTAATTAAGTGGCTATCCTTTAACGATTCTAGCGAGCTCAATGAACTTATCCTCCCGAATTCGCAGTCAAATCCTTTGTCCAATCAGGAGCAGGATAATTCCTCTAATTTTAAAAAATCTATTAGAATTAGAAACTGCAAGGTTTCGATGGAATTGTTGTAAATCGATGAAGATTTGTGATATTCATAGAAAAATATGTGATTCATACAGTCTTCCAATTTGAGATTCCTTCATTGAGTTGGTAGACACTTTTAATAACTTTGATAACCGTTTTGTTGGACTTGTGGATTGTGGTCGAACATTATATGATTCCTCAAAAAGAACTGCATCCATCAAGACGTATATTTTCAATGTTAAAACAAAGAAATCAAGCTTGCCGTCGTATATATACTGATACATCAAAAATTTCCCTAGAATTAATTCGAAACTTACATAAGACATCGACATCTGAATAAACTTCTTTTGAAATCGCTAATGTCCAATTTCTGTAGTTTGTCCAAAAAAATTCTCTGATGAAATTTCACATATCCTGTTTCATAGATGGAGGTCATTTGATGCCACAATTACATCCAATGTCAACGAGGACCGAAGGAACTCAGAACTCCGCTTCAGCCTTTAGAAAATTTAGTCTGAATTCCGCGAAAGAACGTGAGTATATCATGATTTTTGGAGATCGGGAAACTTATTCAGAATATGAAAAAGTTCAACAGAACCTTATTCGTTAACCGATCGTGAGATGTTCTCGCTGAAGGCGTTGACTCTCGAGGACGAATGTAGAAAATTTCATATTTAAAATTGAAGAATCTAGATTCTCACAGGAAACTTTTATGCTGATAATTCCCGATAGGCGAATTCCATATATTTTTCTCTAGATTCTCCATGTATAGCCAGAGAAGCAGTTCCTCGAGGATCGAATTTCTGTTTGAAAAGTTATGGGATTTGAAGAATTTTCCTTGGAACTTTTGAATTTGTGGGATTTGTGGGAATGTACAGTAACCCACTGATAACTCTTGGGAACAGTTCCTCATGTTCATTCACGAGGTTAATTCCGATTATTCTGATCATATTGAACTGGACGTATACGTTCCTCTAGAAATTGTTGTTTCCTTCTGGATTCATGAAGTTAGTTGACCATCTCGCGATGCAATCATGGATCCAATATAGCAAATATCTTATTTGAAAACTGCTCAAACTTGGTACTACAATGATAAAAGATTATAAACAAGAATATTAGAGCTGTAATTTTTGCTGAGTCAATCGTGTCCGCAGCATTCAAAAGGAAGAGAAAAAACGAATTCATGAATTCATAGGATGGCAGAACGCAAGCTGAATATTCTATGGAATCCTTCGGGTGTATGTCTGGGCTCTTGTCCACGCAATATAAATTCCGACACTGAATTTCTAGAGAAAAATGGCATCTTCATTCCTTTTTCCAATCAGAAATAATTCATTGTTTGCTTCAAGTTATCGTTATTCATGAATTTGCAAAAATATTATTCTGAATTCAGCGTGGACCAATAGTAAATTTTTGATGCGCTGAAAAATCTCTGAAAAAAAAATTCCATACGATATTTTGCAGATGTACCTCCACCGAGAGTAGCACATCAGAATGCTCCAACGGATCTGGCATTGAATACAGAGCACACACGTACGTATATGATAATGTTCGAAACTTACATATGATGGCTGGAATTCAGAAAAAACATCCAATTTGTTAGCATCTTTACTTCGATCATAGTGCTCCAGCCTGTTCTGTATCCGGATCAAACCCGTTAATATCGCTTTTGAAACAAGAATGAAACGTAAATCTATGCTCTGTGGATTCAGGAAGACGTACGGTATTTGTGGCGATTCATTGGGATCCCTTGAAATGCATACAAATAGATGGAAGAAATGGCAATTTGCTCAATTAAAAATTCCAAGGATTATTTGTATAAGCTCTGAATATTTCATCACATTGAGAAGTGAAGAAAAATTCATTGAAGTATATTTGAAACTAAGAGATCCGATTCTGCTTATTGTCAAGAACAGATTCTATACTCGCACTCGTGGATCAATTCATCACGACAGGAATAGAACAATCAGAAAGATCATACCTACTCCAAGTATTATTCCCAAGGAATCATTTTCGACTAGTTATTGCGATTCTGATCCATTATGCTCCGGCCAGGAGTTCTTGATTCAGATATTGCAGAATGGAATACGAATTCCATTTCAGATTCTTGATTTTGACTGTCCTTTTTCTTTTTCAATAATTCCATTTTCAGATACTCTGCACATTGACTTTCATATTCCCATAATTACGACGATTGCGCATCCTATTAGAAAATTTTCATTTCGAACCATTTTATTACCTCTTGTATCGTTCTTCGATGAAGTTTGTTCCTGTTTGTATGGATGTTCATAGATAATTCATAGACCTCCTTTGTTCAAGACACGTTTCCTCTTTTCTTTCAAATCCCGGCGATCGATACCGATTTCTTGAATTTTGGGAATTTCTGCACGAGTGAAGCCGGATAGTCCAGACTGAAAATTAGTGTCTGCTTCGCGAGCGCCGTGACGCTCACGAGCGTTGCCACGAAACAGCTGTCCTCACACCCGTAGCGCCACATTAGATGTTCCACATCGAAATTCACGGCAAAAGTTGTTCATTAAAAAAAGAGCTGCAAAATTATCATTGATTATCGCATTCTCATCATCTGAAATTCAGAATCATCATAACTGATTGGAATCAGAGCCACTGTTCTCAACGGCTTTTTGTGTTTTGATATCTAATGAAGCCGAAAATCCAGTCTTGCGAATAGCGTTCATAGGTCTGTTTGTCCATCTTTCCGGCAATCCGTACATGGAACGATAAGTTCCAATAAATCAAACAGATTGGATCAATCTTCGGCACACAATTGGGGAATCTTTCGAAGGGAAAGATGTACTTCATTCAACATTCCTTGACTAGCAATCATGGTTTCATCCATTAAAAATTCCATACAAACATCGAGTGTTCCCTTCTCACTTCGAACAAAGAAAGATGTGTGTGAAGAGTATACAAGGGATTCATAGGACTCTAAAATATCTCCAACTTTCATCACACAGATTCCTTGACGGAATCCTGTTCTTCTTTGTTGGTTCCATGCATCGAGAGGAAATAAGTCGATAGTTCACATTTTGAACTGGAGGATGCAAAAAACCAGTGAGGGATCAAAGGGAAATTGAAGATTTCACAAAGTCCTACTGTATTTCATTCAATCCATTGTGACTACATCTCGCCAGTCTTATTCTCAATAGCGGAAGTGCTATGCACATGATCGAGAATCTGAATTTCTACTGGAATTGCGTGAAATGGAGCAAAATGGAGCAACCTTTTGTTTTCGCATCTCGTAGGTTATCTCCATCTTTTATGGAGACAGCTTTGTTCCCGAGGAAGTTAATGAGTGATTATTCGCAAGATTCGTGATAGTGAGAAGATGCATCGAGGTATTCAATTTCATGAGTAGATTCCCTGTGAACATCATGTCAAGGAAGCAGAACGAACATCCTGGTTTGAGCTCGAAATAGTCAGAGATGATGGTTTCTATATGTTAAAAAAAAATGTTGACTTTTTTAGGTGTTTACCGAGAGCTCATTGATGATCGCGATATCTGTTCATAGTATTGATTATTGTAAGATGGGTGAGTTTCGTTGAGAGAGTGTTTTATCAATAGTATGAGATCAGAATGAAAGTTTGCAGAAACTTCAAGCATACCAAATATATAAAAGATGAGTGCTTTCGTGGAGAGAGACATCACGTTGAAACTAACTCTGATGTGTTGTGTTCAGGATGAGCTTTGTGGTATTTCCTTAGTGAAATCAGAACGATTTGGGAGTGTTTCGTGTGGTAGGATCCACTTGATTGACGTGGCAGCGTGCTACCTTGTTATCCGGCAAGTTTATCCGAGCTGACGATCATTCTGAGTGATATACTCTTCCTTTGTACTTCTGGAAGTACGTCATGTCATGAAAAATCAGAGTTATTCGGGAGTGAACTGAGCATTGTTGTTCTGACGAGCTGAGAGTATTTCGGAAGTATTATACCAGTACAAGATATTGTTAATGTGGGTTGTTTCTAAATTTTTCTCCATTCACCGTCATTTAGAAAATTTCAGATCATTTCTTCATAGTTTCATTCATTCATTATTGATTCATTCCATTGTTCTTCTCTGTTACTCCAAGTTTAAGGAGGGGATTCAAGCTTGGCATAAAATCTCAACCCTCCTATATCGTATGTCATAATCTGTTCCATGTAGAAAGGTATTTATATCATGAATTCTAAAGTACCAGTCATCCATTAGCCTTAGATTTTGATTAGAGTTCCTGCGAGACATTTCATTGCTCAATCGTAAGAATTTCGAGACAATACCTCTCCTGAAGTTTTTAGGAATAGCTGGAAATTCCAGTGACTTACATGAAGAAGTAGGTATGTTCGATCCGCACAATCCTCTAATCATATTCGGTTCTCTAGTATGGACTCAAACTAATTGGAATTGTTAGTTTCGAACATAATACTTCTCTTGTAGATTCCTTGTACAATGACTGAATGATTTCACAATGATTGATTATGATTGGATGCGGTACGTCGGGTTCCGATCGTGTACTGAATTATGAATTTGCGCGAACCTTCGCAATTCGTAGTTTTGCAGACGTGCACGACGCTGGATGATTCTTCCGAATATGGGAATGACTCATTTGAGATGCATTCTTCAGATTCTAGTTACAATCCTTCAATCAACAGATTATATTCCATCCAACATCTTGGTTTGAGTTGCAATGAGCTGAGGCGAGGTTCGCTCCATGTGTTCGGGTTAATATTCGATGGTTGCGAGATGATTCCTAACACATGCGGATATGAACTACATGCTTTGAGATGGATTTCTGATCAATATTGACCATAGAAACATCAATCGACGGTGAAATTGTAGATAATTGAGTTAGTTCCGAAAATGAATTTCTTCTGATTGGTATCCATTTGGCAATTCCACGGCAGTTCTAGCAAATACCTGCTCAAACATGTTGCTACAGAGGGATAGAGGTAGTTTTGAAGTTATCCCTGCTATCTCATCGCGGCTCATGGAATCTCCATCAGAGTTTCGGGAATGAGTTCGACGTTATCACCATGCAATGAATCCCCTATCATCCCTCAAACTGGTTTCTTAGTGAATACAGCCTTACATGGTAGTCACGATTCGAATAAAGTGGTCGACGAAGTGAAGATGTTCGAAGTCATTGGAGAAGTCGTTCGCAATGTTTTGCAATAATGCCGTATGTTGAAAATCACAAACATAGTGTAGATTGTAGTTCTGCCATACCTGTTTTACTAAACAAATAGCCTCGATCGTTATATATGACAGCAGTCACTCCTAGAGGCTTTCTCAGAACTGCTATTTCATTTCCAATCTTCGATTCTCATGAACCCTCCTCCAATTGAATCAGTATCTGGAATACCCTGATTTTTTGTATATTGAGAACCACTTGGATACTCAAGATTCCATAAACTTATCCAATTCCTCAGATTTCTTCATTTTCTGTGAATGACGGATATGGTCTCGATTCATTGGAATATTATACTTCTCTAGAATCCCTCGATTTATTGACTATGATCAATGTATGAAATTCCCTCTCTGTTGGAAATTCTCTATTATTTTGAATACTCACTGATTTCAGTACAGGCTCTGGAAATCTCTTATATCCCGAATCCACTGGATGTCCGGAATATTTTGAACTCTTCGGGTTCCGTGTATCCAGCAATTCTCCTGGATGCCTCGCCTCCGCATCGATCTGATTCATCTGCATGAAACTGTGTTTTTCAAATCATCTTCAATTTCGTTCAGATTTGAAGCGTTCACAAGAATGAATGAATCCTTCGGAATCCAAGGAATCTAGAAAAGTGAGATTGAGGCATAGATTCCGAAATGGAAGGAATAGAACCAATCATGAAATGAATATGTGGATTCATGCATACATCAGTCTGAGTTCGATATTCATATTTTTACTCCATCGGAATTATTCTTTTTTTTCCAGGACTGGATGTT
>UWOG010058049.1:0-10963 GCA_900490065.1 Neuroterus quercusbaccarum
ACGAAAATATCGTGAAATTCAAAAATGACCATCTATTCACAAAAATTCTCATAGTGAAAATCAATGTACATTATATTCAAATGAATGTTATGAATGCCTATGAAAGTATTTTGATTCTTCATCGTGAATTTCAATGCATGCAGAGTGGAATTCTCATTAGAAATTTCGCGAAGGTTTTGGTACCATGTTTGACCCTATGGCTGACTCATCAAGTATTTAGAATTTTGGAAATTTCGGCGTACTAGCTCCATTTCGTAATTTTTTCATTCCATATAATTTCGAAAAATATTTGGAAAATTCCGAGTGTTCTCAGCATATTGACAGGAATTTCTGAGGAGTTTGAATGAAAAATACAATACATTTTCAAAAATTCTGTAGAATTATGTTATTCATGTAAAACGTTTGAAATTCTTCCATATATTGTCAACTGTCTCGACTTTTCATCGAAATTTCCAAGAATCATCCGTAATGTGGAAGAATTCCTCATAAACTTCTAAATTTTCCCTAACATTTCATGAAATTTTGCTTATCATCTTAAACTATCCAAAAAACGTCTGAAACTACTTTAGTTTATCCTACATTTATGAAATTATTCTACAGTTTGAATTCTCCTCGAGTAATAAATCCTGATGAATATTTCTGGAAATTCATAGAATAAGATAGAAATTATATGAAATTAAATATGTTCACACAAACGCCCGAAAGATAATTCTTTCTTTCCCCTGTCAGAACATATGAACCTTTTCATCTTGGAAAATTACCCTTATTTCTCCTATTTTTCCTCCATGAAAATCGCTTCGAAATTGCTTGAAATTCTTTGCCAAATCTTCGAATCTTTTGTCATGCTTTATAAGATTCGAAGATAATCTCTCAGGATGAATTCTCCTGAATCTAAAATTATTCCAATTATTCCTCGAAATCTAGAAGAGTTTTTTGAATCCTCGTGAAATCTCATAAAATTCTCGAATAATCTTAACAAGTTTTCAGTTTTTTGATCCTTTTTAATATGACTGAATATCTCTCCATCTTACTGAGATTTTTGAGTAATTTTCAGATAACAACATGAACTTCATTTGTTCATGAGTATTTAATATGGTGAAATTCCATAATTACGCTCAAAAATACTCTAAGATTATATAATTTCTTTTTTCCCATTGTGGAATCAATTTTAAAATTCCTGTCTCCGGTGAAAAATGTAAAAAAAAGTTGATCTTGAGGTGGAAATAATCATTGTGTTATATGGTCCAATGACAAATCTTCCCAGGTGAATGTAATGTGAGTGAAAAATGAATGAAATATCCATTGAAACTCAAAATTGACAAATGTGACCACACTGTAGTGATTCACCAGCCCACTAAATTTATACAATAAGAAATTTTTAGAGCAAAAATAAGAACAATTTTTATTCAAATTCCATCTTTTGCACGAAAGTTCAAATATTTGTTGAGAATTTTAATTCTTTGAAGTTGATAATTATCTTCCGAATAGAAATGTATGTATCGAATTTTGCGTTAGGAGATCATATTTTTTCGTCGAAAATACAACTCTCTGGTGGAAAATTCATGTGTCCTGTGGAAATTTCGTATTCTCAAAAAAATATTAGTATTTTTGTGTTTGAATTCATTCCTTTCGTTGAAAATTTGAGTATTTTCTTGTAGATCCGATTGTTTTTTTTCCAAAATTAATTTTTTAAAGGAAGAAAATTCAACTGCTTTTTTTTGAATTAGGAATTGTTCATTTTGTTGACAATCCTCTCAACACTTCTGGAATGTTATTTTTATGGAACTTTAATTTGATAGTTTTTCGAGTTCATCCTACATTCATAAAATCCCATAAGATTTCGAAGTCTTGTTCAATCTTCGATTCTTCTAAACATTTGTTGGATTCACTTGATTATTATGTACAACTTTCAAAATTTCTCAATTCGACCGAATTGAAACATTTTGCTTTAAAACCTCATACAGTTTTTGATGATATTTCAGCGAATCGTTTGATGTATTTCTCAAATCCTTGTTCAATTTTCTCCTGGAGTGAATTTGTAGTAAATTGGAAATCATCAAAAATGTCCACAGGAAAACAAGAAAGATTATTCTTCTTTTCCTAACTTGCCCGAACTTCCGAACTTTCTTATCTTGGGAATCATTTTCATTATCACCAACTTTTTTTCTAGATTCTGCAGGATTCGAAGGACTTTCTTCCAAATTTTTCTAGATTTTTTGTCGATTCACCAAATCTTTTGTGATTTTATGTTATATTGCAGAATTATCACACACAAAAACTTCGTTCACTGCGAAACTCCTCCTGATAGCCAGTAAGCCGACGCAAACGTATCGTGTGGACAAGAAGGAGCGACGATAGAGGCATGGTGGCGTTTCATGTCATGGAAGGTTTTTGTCGCACTTTGATATCCGAGCTCTTCTCGTCAGCGAGAGTCCGAATACCGTCGATACGTGCGTGAACGATTGGTGATGACACTCTCACTTATTCACTCTCCAATACAAACCCGAAAACCGGTGAATTCACTGAGTGAAACAGGAGTTGTCCTTGGAAGACCCGAGGAACATCACAACTTCGGAGAAACAACACGAACAACTGACACGCTTTGAACTTACAGCGAGGAACAGGAGCTGTCCTTAGAGGCAGAACAATTCATGAGGAATACGAGTATTCACGAGAGTCAAATTCAAGAAAAAAGCGTGTTTTGTCGGGAGAGGCACCATAACTTCGAGAAAGAACGAGTTGAGAACAGCGAGAATACAAGAGATAAATTGGCGCAAATAGAAGAGCGAACTCTCGAGATTGATACTCATTTATTTTGTAGATATACAGAGAGGAAATGCAGAGCGGTGCTTCCGTCACGAAAATCGTACGTGTACTGTCGCACACGATATGCTCTCGGACCTGGGCTGTCCCACTCCTCGAGCCTCCGCGCGTCGGTGGCCGTGCCGAGTCTGAATAATTCTTGAACAACGATGTTTAATTGCTTAGTTCAATAAGACGCCTGATCGGTTAAGTCACTGATGGATAATTAATAATTAATGGTGAGGACACGAGAACTGAGCTATTCACAATTTTCAATGTTCAAGTAGGTGACCTGACAATATTATCGTGTTCCCATATTGAGTTGATAGTAATATCAAAGAGATTATTCATAGTTCGAATTATGTACTTCTTGAGTTGATACTCGAGATCAGGCGAGAGAAATTAGGGGCGGCGGTAATCTTGAATTGAATGGATTATATGATGAAAAAGTTAGTGAAAGTAAAAGCGCATTGCACCGCCGCTTGATATCCGTTTTCTTCTAGTGATGTGCGAGACGTGGAAAGGCAACAGGACAGAGAGGGACAGAGAGATGGAGGGAAAAGAGAACGGGACGGAAGAAGCGTGAGGAATGGAGAGGACCGCGTCACAGTGTACGTGACCAAGACTGGATTTAATTCTGGGGATCTCGCAGCTAGTCGAGCCAGCTGAAAATGACAGTCGAGTAAGAGGACAAAGCCTGACTCATGTTTTGGGGATAAGCAAACTCGTCGCTCTGAGAAGATCGTGAAGTCTGCACTTCATCTCGCAGCATTTTAGTTCCTGGTTGCGTCATTTAGTGAGGTTCGCTTGTGGATGATAGTCAGGCGTTGTCTATAACTCGCGACCTTACCCTTCACTAGCTTCAGCCCACGAATGTTCAGTGAAGTGAGGGTCGTTGTCACTTAGTATACGGCCGTTTGGTGGAATGTCAATTGGACAAAGCAGCCAAAATTATATGAGAATTTGGAATATATTCCTACACTCGATTACAGATGCTCAAGCATGACCGCATCTCTTTTCTTGAGCGAGGTTTTGTAGCGTTCCGAATGACCGAAAATTATAATAATCACAAGTTTTGATGTCCGAGTAGGTGTCCTTACAATGATATCATGTCCCTATAATGAATTGACTCGAATTGGAGTATCCACTCTTCGAATCGAGAGAGTGGAGAATACTCGCGCCGCAACTAGGTCCTCGAGGGTTTCATGTATGCCCGGTAGACATTATGGTGCGTTCACCGTAATAATTTTCTGAGGTCACTATTAACAATAACGCACCACTGCCCGTCTGCTATCAGCGTTCCATCCCGGGTTTGAGGAGGTACAGACTCACTCCATGCAAAGCGGTCTGGAATTTCAGCAAGCCATTTGAAATAAGTACACTCAACTACTCGACAATATTGATTTTGGCAAAACTTTCAAAACCCATTCATTTTAGCATGCTAAATATTGTCATGGTCTCGAGAATAGCTTCCCTGGCACAGTCTATGCCATGAAAGTGGTCTTATTTTGCGTTGATTCCTCTTCAGCTCTACGAGTTCGACCAACTCCTCGAACGTGAAGATGGTGGCTGCACGGAGAACTCATTCTTCATGGTTCTCACGCTCCCAGCAAGAGCGCAATGACTCCTACCTCGGTCGCCTGAGGCAGCAGGCAGCTGACGAGGAGGAACAACGGTCCCCAATTAGTTAAGACGAGTGCCTCAGGTAAGAAGATGAACCCGAAGAGCGTTCGACCCGATGATGCCCTAGCTGTAGGTCCGAGGACATTTTTTTTGTCAGCAAGAGAGGTCAGGAATTTCTGACGACAGGACTGAGCTATTTGAAGAGAGGACTGACAGCATGAAAAGTGAAGATTGTGACGCAAAGCAGCGGGGGCTTCCCTCCGAAAAGGGAGCGAGTCAAAGAAGAAAATAGACAGAGTCTCTTCGGCTCAGAGAAAGGAGACGTGGTCACTCGCAGGTTGAAGGTATCACTTTCTGATGGTTGCTGCGAAGTGGATCCTCTAGGTGCGTTCATCATAGGGTAAGGCACAACGTGAGGGCCCCGAACGCCAGGACTAGCAAGACGTATGTCTTGTAGATTGCATCCTACAAACAATCCTCGTGCTCTGCGATCATGAGGGCCTGTCGGCAAGATTTCGTCCTTGTCGTCCGGTGGCCCGTAGAGTGACACGGTGATTCTGCTGCCGCGTAACCCCGAGTGCAACCCCCTGACACCTGTAGTGTTTGAAGCGCTTCGATAACCAAACACGTCACGTTAGCGTGAAGCCATCTGCCGTCAATGAGAGCACTCACGATTGGCGACGACACTTTCACTCGTTCACACTTCAATTCTGATACCGCCAGCTTTTCAGAATCCACAGAGAGGGAACTCTGTCGGAAAGTCTTGGCAGGCATCACACTTCATCGAACGGGTTCACTCATGGAGCGGGAGCTGTCTCAGGAAGATCTGTGTCACCATGATTTCGAATTGGGACGAATGTACACACGAGTTGAACTCACGGGGAAAAGCGGGATCTGTCCAGAAAGGCATACAACTGCGAAAAAAAACGAGTAAAAGACAACGGAAAAAGAGCGAACTATATAAACTGACACGTATTCATTTTGCAGGTATACAGACCGACCCGGCAGAGCAGTGCTCATTCAACAAAAATCATACATGTACTGTCTTACACGCTACGCTCTCGAACTTCGGCCGCCTCGACCTAGTGGTCTCGAAGCGATTAGGGCTGTCGTCCAAGTCCCACTTCTCAAAACTTCGCGCGTTGTTCGCCGTCTCGAGTCTAAATGATTCTAAGAGTACAATGTTCGGATGGAGATCAAAAATGAAAACAATTAACCTGAATTGATGAGTGTTCATATATTCACATGAGGCCAACTTCATTCCGTGATTCCGGGAACGGCATGCTCGCTAGAGTCGATCATAAATTCATGATGGAAAATTTATTTTTCATACGGTATTCCCAATTCTTTTCAAACGACTTTCTGATAGACAAAAATCTTGTTCTCAACGGAGCATGTAACAGGTGATATTTCAACCACACTGTTGCATTCTTGAAGAAGAGTAGATTGACTAGGAATACAGATGATTTTCCAACAACAAAAATCACCGAGAAGGATGAAGTTTCAAACCATTATTTGGATTCTACAATGAAAAAGATCGATTGTAAAAGTGAGAATAAACATATGTGAATTTTCGTCGCGTGTGATGTTCAAATGAATGAAGTTGAATTTTTTGCATCGGAAAACAACATATTTCAAAAAAAGTTGGCATAGGTAATATTGCCAATGTTATGGGTGAATTCAAACACGTTGAGTGGATTTCTGTTGCTGAGAAAAATCATTCTGGAGTCACTGCGAACATCACATTTTGTTCTTTCTGTGAATTTTCACTAAATCGAAAGTAATACGCGGTCGCAGAAAATCGACTTTCGCAATTATTTTCCTGCATGTTCAGAAAGAATTGTATAGATAGCTTAATGCAAGTATCGGCCATTCATTCACTCGAATACGTTCTGTTCCCACTGGAACCACTTCAAGCTCCTGTTCCGTGCGGTAACTAATCAAATATTCATGAATTTGTTAGAAGGATTTTTTCCGACAATTCACTCTGATTCTAACCTTTAATACTGATTCTAACTTCCATACTCAAACCCCTTGAAATTTAAATTATTTATATCATCATCAATAAGACACGCTGACAAAATATCACAATCGGAAAAACCTAGAACGATCAATATACATATCAAAAGATTTTGATTCGCTGATTTCGGGTTGGGCCTCAGAATTCTTCCATCACCCTAGGCTCCCGAGTTATCCTAACCTGCAAGTGCGAATAACAAGGTCTTTGACCATATTCGAGAATTTTGTCCAACGTGAATACATTCCACTCCTGGTATTAATATCATATAAAGATGAATTGTTATCATTTGTTGTGACTTTAGAAGTGAAATCCTTCAAAATCTCAATTTATCTAAGTGACATCAGATGATATATCAAAATTACATATAAGGATGATATTTTCATGAATGATTCTTACTTTTATTTTCTGACTTTCTGGAATTTGAATTATTATATGTTATTTTATATCGCTCGATGATTGACAAATTTTGTATTGTTGATCGTTATTTGAGACCGTAGTAATAATAATAGAGAATTCGGTGGAAAATAATTTATAGATGATTTGAAGTAACTTCAAATATTTGGAATTTTTGAGGGCTTCATTAAAAAAAAACATTGAAATTATGATGATGTTATCAGGGACATGAGTACCATTTGGAGGTGGTGGGATAATTATGATAATGGTGAAGGTAGGGCTTGAACGCTCACCTTATGACTTCAATGGCTATTTCGGCGGTAGCTCTGCTACTGAGAGTGTGCCACATACCAGACAGACAGATAACATAAAAAAGAGGGACTAAGAATAACGCCACGTTTCATAGTGATGATTAAGAGTATGTTGAAGCTTTTGGAACACTTGCCGTCTCCCGAGGATCTTCGGGGCGCACCTGTAGCCGGCGCTTGGGGCCACAGCATGTGGGATGCTGGTGATGGTGGGCTGCGATATGGTTGAGCAGATTTCACCAATTCAACAGCTTTCCAGCAAAAACATCTGCGACAGACAGTGAGCAATGAAAAATCAACTGTGCAACCTGAAAATGCTTTGCCCAGCGTTGATCTATTTGCAGTCAACCGAGTCCACAGGGATGATGTGGGAAAGAATCTAGTGAGATACAAGAATGGAGCAGGATATGGTGCGTCTCCATCATCAGAGTGCTCAGTTTGAAACTGATGTGGAAAAACGATACAATTCAAAGACAGTATTTGCTGCTAAATAACCTTGATCAAGAAGTTGCACTAAAAGATTCTATTGCTGAGGTGGAGAATGTCAGAACCAATCTACAAATCAATTCGAAGAATCCGCGTCACACGGTCAAGCAGTGGCAATGGATGTTCTTCATCAACCTGTTGATGATCCAACATCACCACATTTTCCAGACATGAATGGCCTTCCATAACTAGAGGCAGGAGCAGAGGTTCCACAACCAAGGAGACAATCAAAATGAAGATACGATATGAATAGAGATGTTATGATCCTTCATTTTTTCGCAGGAAAATCTTAGTAGTGTGTGAGGAGAGAACAGCATTCACTCTTCCTACTTGAATACAAAGAGCAGGCCACAAAAATAAAAGAGCAGAATCTGGAAGACGCGAAACGCTCAATATCTGTTAACATATTGCTTCGGCAGATGTGATCAACACATACATCATTGGAGCTCAAGACATAGGTGCTAGAAATAATGATCATTGAGTACCGCATCCACTAGAATCAATCCGGATGTCGATAACGATCATTTGAACCGCGAAGTCTCAGGAAAACTGCAGCACCTCGTGAGGAAATTCAGCCATGCTTCAATAAAGTGCAGAAATGTAGAATCTCTCTACCTAAAATGAACATCATGAATTATTTGCGTGCACTGATAGAACACTTCAACAGCAAGGCTTAACTCACTTCTTCAAACGTAAGACAAATTGCGATAATCGTGAAAATCATTGTATACTGTGCAGCTGTGGCAACCGTCAGAACGCTGGGCAGCAGAAGTAGGTCTACAAATGCACTCTTCCCATGAGCAAAAAAATAAGATGCATCATGAAAGATGATGTTAGGTATGTATGTCAGCAAAGTAAGGTGCGAATTCGATCGATCAACTCAATATAATTGAAGAGATAGAACCAGAAAGCGGACAAGCCATCTAATGTAATTCATCCACACTCGGCACATCGAGGCATTCACACCACCGAAATTGAATGAGATGAAAGACTTTCAACGGCAGAGACTCGATGTTGTTACTAACAAAATGCGTCGGCACAGCAAAAAAAAAGTGCACGAAGAAAGCAGAATCGAACCTTCTAGGCAGACGAAAGGAGGTTATATGGTGACCTCATATGGAAACCGGAGTCTCTGGAATAAAAGACATGAGTGACTACTGATCGGGTGCTTGAAAGAAAATGAACAGGTACAGTTTGGACTCCGCGTGATTTGATTTCGAAAGAGCAAGGGCGATAAATGGCTCGGAATGCAGCTGAGAAACCTCACAGCTCTAGATCTTCCAGCCGTCATGAAAAGGGCAAGTGAGTACCAGTACCAGTGAGGCAAGTATGAGTACCAGACATTTATGCCCCATGCGCTGGCTATATGTTTACAAAAGATCATTGAACAAACGGATCTGTACGCAGGATTCATGCTCTAGGGTGCAACGTATATGTTGAGTTGATAACCCGTTGCTCAAACTCCATCTACATTGCGACCAATAGCCTATCTGTTGACAATTATGAATGTCCAACATCTATCATTGCAGATGAGGTATATTCTTGTGGCGACTAGGATGACATCCTCACAGAAGAACAAAGAGGATTCTGCAAGAACTCGTGATTCAGTAAAGATCTAGTCACTATAGATGCTGTCGCCATGACTCAAGCTCGTCAGCATCAAAGGAATTTAAACATGACATACATTGACTACAAGCGAGCGTTATCTTCCATGTTTCGGGGTACAATAATCAAATATCTTGATCGTGGACAACCGAGGATAACTAGATCAATACGCATGAGGACCGGTATATTCCAAAAAAACTTCTCTAGTGCACGATGGTTCTGTTAAGCGTTTAGACTTTTAGCAAGATACTGAACAGCATGTTTGATGGGTTCAGAATACATGATAGTGAGGATGGCCATCAAGTGACATATCTCCTATGTATGGATGACATGAAGCTGTGAGCTAGTCCAGTCATGTAACTGCACTAAGTGATAGATGTTACTACGCATTCATTCAATGATATCCGCATGGAGTTCTGGCTAGATGAATTCAGAACAGTGCATTCATTCAGAGGGGGTTAGAGGACCGCAGAATTATACAACGAATTCGGAAATGACATCGTGGCAATGGCTTCGGGCGAGTCATATGAATATCTAGGTATTCTTATGAAGGCAATAAACACGCATATCATTTCTGTCCTGACGTATTTTTTTCAAGCTCATCAGATGATATAATACCGACCTCAAGAGGTTGAACAGAATCGCCCGCGTGAAAATAACGAAGCGCCGGATGCATCATAGTGCTTGAGCAGTTGGGAGGTCAGTTCCACAACGGAAATTAGAGGTTGGGTGCACTTTAGTTGTCAAAAAACTGAGTGAGAAACAAGTTATACGGTTGCAAAACTTTTCTAAAAGCCAACGAGATGTTGCGCTCCACAGCACAGTCTGTGAAGCGGATAGTTACTACGAGCCCTTGAATTCGTTCTCAGATAAGGCCTTCTTAAGAGACATTCAAATGAGTAAGAGTTTTCTGCAACAAGGAACGGAATGATTTGTTAATGCGATACAGGACAAGGTGGCCACCACCAGATAATATCGCAAACACGTTTATCTTCGAGATGTGGTTGACCGATGCCGATTATGTAGAAATACCAACGAATCCATCGAACTCAAAATTGGTGTTTATCGTATATTGGCTCATATAGAATACATGCAACGATATAATGATGTAGCCAGCATTATACATTGACAACTTGTCCTACATCTAGGACTCTTGGCAGAATGAATATCTCTCTTTGTATAAATTACAATGCTTGTTGCAGAAAACGAAGATAACACCTTCTATTGGGATGGTACTTTCCAAAGAGATCATTAAAATCGAGTCAATCGACTTGACATTGTGATGCGAGAAAATAAAGGTGGAAGAGTTCACATGATCGATATCGCTTGTCCACTTAATCGGAATTTGTAGTCAACCCATGGAACCAAGATTCATAAGTTATGCGAGTCAAGGCCTGGAATGAATATCATATATAGGTATGCGAATCATGCATATATTCACCCCATCGTGATTGCGGCTACAGAAAATTTTCATGCAAGTTGCACTGAAGAACTTGTCTAGGAGTGAAGAGGGTACAGGCAGCAGCTCAAAGGGCGGTTTCATTGAACTCCTGTCGTATTGTAAGAATAATTCTTGACTGGTGATAGCTCTAACACAGCATGCAGAAATCACTATTTCCATCTCTGACATTCCTGACCACTGTTTCAGTATAGCAGCGGTAACAGATAAGCTCCGATTCACAATATGCTCGTAATTGTATACCTATAACATCATCGCAGGTGGTTT
>UWOG010058110.1:0-11783 GCA_900490065.1 Neuroterus quercusbaccarum
ATCATTCCACGTTCATGATTCCTTCCTGTGCAACCACATAATGGATCATCAATTTTCGATAATAACCATTTTCGAATAAAAGAATACTGATTAGCTGATTCTGAGTTTTGTGCGATGATAAGAGACCAAATGAGCAGTAGGACAAATTGATTTACTGTTCACATTATTATCACGGAAAATATGAATTATCTCGAATGATGATTGGAATCAACGTAAAATATGAATGTAAACCTTCTAATGAAGAATTAATCAGTGATGACTCCTCGCCATTCAAGAGAGTGAGACTCTTGAGTGATTTCAGGGATCACTGAATAAATGGATAATATATAGACTTGCCTGTGTTTTTTGAGCCGCCGCCATCAACTACTGACCCTGAACTCTCTAATATCCATGAGAATATAGACATCTGATGATAATTTCAAGAAATTAACATCATCTTAACACGAACCCATCATAAAAATATGCGCAGAAATTGAAATATTTAAGGAGAAAGAATGCAGCCAATATAGATCTGATTCTTCAAAACGTTTCATGAACTGTGAGTGTATATCGATGAGACTCCTCGAATGTAGCTATATTTTTCTGTAAGAAACATGGATACGAGGGAATATTATCAAAAACATGCATAGCACTCGATTCCTGAATTATTTTCTTGTCTTCATCATTCTTGGATCCAGCGAAACGAGTGAACTAGTGACTTCGAGTAAATTTCAACAAATCTTCCATTCGTCAATATTCAATTGCAGCCTCATTCTCAGTTCAAGGAAATGAATCTTTATTGAAAAATGTGACAGTGAATATAACAAAACAGTTTGACTCAGCCGTGAGAACTAATTCGCAACAAAACTGTGAAATTTGAAAACTGAAGGGATAATCAAGCACCAAAGTATTTCATTTTTCATACCGAATATTCTGATATTCCACCAATAGTGATGAATTCATAGGCATGCTACTCACTGGATGATACTATGTTCACGTTTCAATCCGAGGATTCATGCAGTTCCGATTTTGAGTCATCCAATTCGAAAAGAGATATCAAAGCAATCTTCTTCTTTCACTTTAGAGACAGGTGAAGATAAAGCAACAAAGATTGAATCAATGATACATTTTTATACTCTCAGTACTCCATATTTAATTCAATATTCAATTAGAATCTTCCTTCTATCGAAAAAGATTTCCGAATGAATGTTTGGTATGCTTAGTTGGGAGAATCAATAGGACTGAATCGAAGGACCTGAACGTATCCAAGAAAATAGTTCTAAATGGCCAGACAAAATCAAAATGTATATCCTCACTTATTAGCAAGGTAGCTGACTGGCATGGAAATAAGCAAGCAGCGTGCATAAACGTTGGGTCAATATGCACGGAAATCTGCGCATGAAACACCTCATTATCCAAGAGATCGGGTATTGTTATCACGTAAAAGTGAGTAGGAAGCTCTTCATCCAGAACAAAAGAAAAACCCCGCAACTTGAGCACTGAGAGGTCGGAAATTAACCAACATGTCTTTCTCTTGAGAGACGAATTAGCTGAAGCTAATGCTGCTCTTCTTGATTGTGTACTCAATGAGGAGAAGGTCTTCTTGCTCAGCCAAATAGAAGTAATGATACTGCAGTACGTCTAACTGAGACTTGAGAGTGAGGATTTCTCCTCAATTCTTGTAGGAGACGAATCACACCTCCATAGTGCAGAAGCATTTCAGGAGGTGAGTTGATCTGATTTAGTGATTCGATTTCATCCAGAACGAGGTATATCGAAGGTATCTATCAGGTGAATGAAAACGCTTCCGAAATTTCAATTTCCTGTCACATCTGCCATATTCGACTGTTTCAATCTCCATAGGACAAAAATCTACACTGAAGCTCTTCAATTTCCAAGAGGTTGCATCCTTACGTTGCGCGAAGATAAAATGCTCTTGTATGAAACGGATTCCATCATCTTATTCAACGAAAGAAAAGTGATCAGCAGCTATGTCACATATGGAACAAAAGTCTCCCAACAAGACTATCTGAGTTCAATAATTTTATCCATTTTCCTTTTACCTCTATCTATATTCTCCTCAGACCTCAGTTCTAGATACCCATGTCCTCTGCTAGATATAATAACATTCGTGGTCGGACACTTTTTATATTTGAACGACCTTGATCAATATGCTTCTCCAAATAAGGACTTTTACATCCTTTCGATGTCGATGGATGCTTACGGTGGTCGATTGGCATCAGCACGGAATTTTTTATTAGAAAATTCTGAGCAATGTTCCAATTTTCGATTCATTCGCGAAGAATGAGATCCAAGAAAATAATCATTTGTCCTTCTTCATATCGCTTCGTATGTTTCGTGCAATAAATGGAAATTCCAGTAGTGGAAGCAACTGGATCAAAGTAGACGCATGATGATGATAATCCGTCGAATCGAATATCCTAGGTATCATGTTCTTCGCATATATCTACCTCGAGTTTTGGAGGTAGAAGTTCGCTGAGTTTGAATTGTCGTCAACGGAAAACAATTCTGACAACACATCGCCCACGATGATTGAATTTTCCAGTGCTTGAGAGTCATATACAGCAAGTTAACATCCGCTTAATTGGTTGTTATGTGTAACATGTTCCTCAATCAACCACTAGCCAATAATGAATGTATCTGTCAGCGATATTATATGCTGAGTATGCGAAGAACAGCCCTATTAAACTAGCATTTTATCAGCGAATGCTGATAATATTAAAATTTCCAGAATTTACATCATGTTGATTCAATGATTGTCTCGTCGTAAGCCTAGGAGGGAACGAAGTCCGTCATAAATGATATCCAGTGTACAACTCATTAGAATTCCTCATCCCACGTGACTGGATTTCCGGAATCAGCTCATGGTGATAATGAGCTCAGGGAACTGTTTCGTGTTCCTCAACAATAGCTGCTCCAGAGGCATGAGAGCTTCATTCCTAGTCAACTTATCGAATTCCACCTCCCCAACATGAGGTTCAGTTTATACTGAACCATATTCAAAAGGCTTTTATTTCATGATCACATCATTCAGTCCGTCGACACTATTCCTCCCAACATCTCACGATGTTTGGTGGCTCTGAAGGAGTATACTTGGTCAAACCTCCTTCTCCAACTGATAAGTCTGTCGCTTGAGCTCATCTGTGGCTGAAGGCCGCACTCTGTAGGACAAGGTTGTACGAAGCATGTTGCCTTGATTTATCATTCATGCTGATCTCTCGAGAGAGGAAATTCCAAAGATGCGGAGGTCAGAACTAAGATGGAAGAAGGATACAATTCAATGACGAAATTTGCTGGGAAGTAATCCTATATGAATCAAGTCGCACTGAGAAATTCTTTCGAACACGATGAATACGGAATTGAATTAGCTTTGGAACGCTTCAGGTCGCGCATAATGTTGAATGATTAACATCATTCGAAATCAATGTCATGTTGATTTTCATACCTTAGTCTGGGTCTAGTCTATCAGTCAACAGATCTTTTCAACAGAATTTCGTGGTATCTTCGATCATTTCTCCATGAATGAGCAGAGTCCAATTTTGAATTTCAATCTTTTATTATATGCCTCATCCGGAAATGATTCAAAGATTTTTTACGCATCCTCAAGGGGACTAATTTCATCATTCAACATTGGAATGTCACCAGAGAATGATGAGTTCAATTTTCCAAAATGATGCATCTCTATTCTTCATTTCTGATTCAAAGAGACTCACAGGATATCTTTCAAATCATCCAAGAGTCTGAGTCTCCTTGGTGATTCTCGAAATCTCTCCAGATATGGGTACTCACTCTACTGAGTGCAATGATTGTACGCACTCACTCTTTCGTTCTTTCTAACAATAATTTCCGAGGAGTTAGAACATGTTTGATGAGACTTCTTCATACATAATTTCATTAATGATGATCGTGAATTTCCGATTCACAGTCACTCTGAAACATCTATTGCACAACAGGAATAGTTTTTCCATGGAAAAACAGTTGTGATAGCAGAGAATGCACTTATTCAGCAAGGATCATACGATATTAACATATTCTTCCGAAGCGTGAGATGATTATCGTCATTCATTATATTCTGGGGATCGGTCGTTTATGGGTAGCCCTCCTCCATCCTTGTGATTGAAAATTCATGCTGGAACAGGAAAAGAATGTGATACGACACAATTCCACCAGTTTTTCGATTTGATGAGAAAATCTTCTATATTGAACCACTGCAGATTTTATATGACTTTATGAAATAATTATGATGAAACATTATGAGTGATGCCTTATAAATGTACGTATGCTCTGCCGTCTTGATTCGCGGGCTCTCATCATTCTTCTTATATTGGCTGACCCGTCAAGAGCATAAAGCCCATCATTATGCATACGATGACAGGGAACATAATGACTTCGTATCTCTTCATTTTATTGTTCCTGAATAGCGATCGCAATTTTAGTGACGTGTTTGCCGCATAGCAGCACGTAATTTCAGCTTGCAGCCGCCTGTGAATTTCCGTTATTATTCTATCTGTGCTAATCATAATCGTCCTAAAGTGTTTGAATCCGCTGAATCTTGCAGATTTCATAATCCTGGCCATGAGTTCCCTGTCTTCATTCTCATTCCCTGATTAGTCAAATTTCATATATTCTATCTTTGATTCACTAACTTCTAGACCTATATCTCTAGCTTTCGCGGTCAAGATTTCTGCATTTTTAGCTTTTGTTCCTTTATCATCTTCGAAATATCCGAGATCATCCGCATACCCAAGAAGTTGTATTATTTAATTTGGAGTGACACTGTTCGGACCCATCCGTAATTGCTCGACCACAAATCGCAGAACTCAATCGGAAAAGATTAATAAGAGCGCATCGCCCTTTTCCAGGCATTCACGGATCGAGAACTCTCCAGATAACCTGTCGTTCACACATTTCCTACTCCCACTCCAGCTATAGAGAATTCCAATGAGCCTGACTAATTTCCTTCGTTCACCTGAGAACTCCGGGATTCAGGAACATTCAAGTGCGAATGATAGAGTCGTGAACTTTTTTGGGAGTTGTCTGATTATAAACATTTGATCGATCGAGGATTGGTTCTGGCAAAATCCAGACTGCCAAGTCCCAGTGATTCACTGAGTGGGAGTGAGGAGCTTATTTGAAATCAATCTTGACAGGATTTCATAGCACGTAGGCAAAATTGGGATACACCGATAATTCTTACAGCTCATCTCATAGCCTCTTCTGGAAATATGAATAATACTGCAGAAATTCCATCCCTCCAGCATGCGTCGCTTACCCGAATCGCGCGTATCAATTTACAAATTTGCGCGGTGGGGCATGGCGCGCAATATTCCATCAGTTCGGACAGCAGATCGTTAATACACGTTGATTATCACCTGTTCGAACGAATTTTTTTCTGAGAAAATATATAATAACCAGTCGACAATCGAATTCGGATCAATCACCGCTCGTAGGGTTTGTCCATTGATGTGGAAACCAGTTGCCAGTGAGCGCGTTCCAGCTGCTCCATTGTGAATAGCAGGTTTCCTTGAAGTGTTTTAATGTCGATGTCATATCTTTTCGCTGTGTCGATAAGTTTACTGGATCTACCATTATTTTAACTATGAACGTGCAGAATACTCGCCTTCAGGAATTTTATCGCAGTATTTTATTTTTGGGAGTTAGCCACGCTGTTGCAAAACAGTGCGCCAAAAAAGCATCAATACCACGTTGATCATACAGGCTAATCCTCTCACACATATCTTTCGAGCAGTTCCATCGCTGCCATGTTTAATGAGGCAGCGGGAATACTTGGCGAACAATATGTTGAGTTGTTTATTGTAGTAGTATATCTGAGCAGATGCACGCTGCATTTCAGCATGTTGAGACCTAACTGATGCGTATAGATGCGAAGAGTTGAGTCCTCCCGGGCCAAGGCTTTCGTGTACCAAATTACTGCCAGTGTCGCATCATGACGCTCACGAAACCGCTCAGAATTGTTCGCACTTTTTTGATGAGGTTTGGAACCATAGATATCTTATGAAGTTCATGATGATATTCTACCATGGTTCCATCATATAGAAATTCATGATTCAAAATCATTGCGGTATCCTTCGGAATCCTACAAGAAACCGATAAAATTTATGTGATCCTCTGAATTGGTTAGTAATTTTTGGGAATCCTTCAACATTCCTCGATTCATATCGCGATTTGTTACAAATCATTCGGAATAATGGGAGATCTGCCGAAATATTTCGAAATGATTCGAAATATTACATTCCTTCGAACTTCGGAAAACCTGGGGATATCTCATGAACTAAACAAAAGTAACTCAAGCATGTATGATTCATATGTAGTTGCGTGCGTTATTGTTCATCGAATTTCTTTGATTCGAATATATTTGTTTTTCCCTGCCCGGAGCAGGAGTATTTGTTACGAATCATTTCTTGTGATCATAAGAGTATTTTCAAAAGTTCCAGAGGATGTCGGTGAGTCTCATTCGATCAGACAATATTCGAAACGGTTCCAAAACATTTTGAAAGATATCATTACATTTGTAAAATTTTCAACCCCATCAAGGCCCTTGAACGAATTCAAAAAATGCAGAGAGGTATCGATCATTTCATATGTTATCAAATAGTTTTCAGATATTAGGAAGGTTTTCAGAAGAATTTAAGGGAATTCGCGGTATTTGGAATATTTGGAACGATTCCTGCGAATTTACTATCGTTGGAGGTTTCTGGGGGATGCCAGAAGATATGAAGAGGTGTCTTCGAATTCCAAAGGATCACATGTGATACTGAAGAAACGTCACGAATTGGATTTAATTTCGTATCGATATGGGAGAGTGACTGGATTTCCAGAAGATCCTCCAGGATTCGGAAAAAGCTTGTTGGATTCTAATGGGTACTAGGAGTCGCATTCTATGGAATCGACCTCTCGTGAAGAATATTTTCACAAAATTCGAGGACACACGTACAGTTCTTATGAGATTTTGGAACAAATCCATATTGTACAGTGTGTCCAGAAAGTTTCGGGCGGCTGAATATTTTCTCAAGTGTGATATTCACCGAAAACATTGAGGTAGTTTTTGAGCAACTTTCGACAGAGGATTCAGAGTTAATTTCACTTTCAATCTTGACTATGCATTCCGAAAACATTCAAATATTAGCTTCTCTCCAAGAATCAGTATCAACACAATCAGGCCCGGAAAATTGAGAAATGACAGAGGAATGATCGACTCATTCATGCAATTCGATGAGATTCAACCTTTATCAGAGACTGTTCGCGGCTTCAAGCCGCAGCTGCAGCCGGTGTGTTCGGGGTTGCGAAAGACTGTGCCTGAAACCTATATTCAATTTCAATACCTTCAAACGTTGTTTTCACTCAGTTCATTTGACTTCCCCTATTTCAATCAAACGTCGATGAAGCTGAAACGTGTTATCATTGAACGAGAACGTACATTCTTGGGACTGCAACTATCATCATGACGTACGTTCTGGATGTGTTCCTGACAACTTTTCTCCTGATTTTCCCCATATCTCTAGGGTGAGATTCCACAGAGCCGGAGAAATTCGTTGCATTTTCGAGGAATTCGAATTCTTCGAATCAGGTGATGAACTGTGAGAGCACGATAAAGACGAAGTTTCAGACTAAGATTCGAAAACACAACGAATTCAAATCGTTAATGATGATTGAAATTCAGAAGATGTAATGGATCCTGAAGCTTTCTATTGAGAAGTTGAGAATGATGACGACAATAAAGAGTGATGAAGGTTTACTCACTTGGGAAGCCGCTCAGATATTCGAATGAATGCGATATTTCAGGTCGAAAAACATCATCGAGACAATTGTAGGGCCTAGAGATGAGATCGATGTCGTAGAACGCCGTTCGATTGATCTCTGCATATGATACATTTCGATATGATCTCAGGTTTTGTTACTTCCATTCTCATTCATATTGGGAAGGAGGCGGAAAATAGTGGGAAGAGTAGATCGGAGACGACAACGGAAGCTGAGATCGATGCTGCCATCGGCACCCTATTCCTGATTGATGTTAACGTGAGTAATCGAGCTGATTTCGAGGGATTCTCCCCTAGAAACGTTACTAGGATTGAGATTTTGCATGTCAATTCGAGTGATAAGCGTTCGAAGTGTCTTCTCATTCAGTCTTGTTTAGATATCGTAGGCACCTGACGAGAAAGAATGGGAATTAATAAAGTGGCCCCGATAAGAAACTCCCCAAGTGAATTTATCACGAACACTAAAGAAGCTCAAGATGTGGGTGGGTCCACAAGAATTGAGAAGGTGCTTTTTCGATTCCGAAGGTTGTTGCGGATTTATTCAATATAATTTCTTCGAAATTGTAAGAATGAATTCATCCCAGAACCTTTTTCAACATGAAAGTGTCGTATCCTGAGAAGTATTCCAACATTTTGTAATGGATAATTGTGAACATTCTGAACACTTTAGAGGTATTGAATTTCATGATGAAGTTTTATGGCATCCATCCACATTATAACAGATTATCGAACAACTCACAGACAAGGAATGAAATTACCATACCTTGGTCGAAACAGAAACGAACATAAGAATTTCGCGCATTCGATTCCGAATATTGGATGGAACCACCAAAAATGTTCTGGAAAACGATGTAACTCTTCCAATGCAGTGAATTTTCATCAGCTTTTCATACGAAAATGCGGTTGTTTCCGTCATTCGTATTATTCCGGATTGTAGTTGTATCCCTATGTCTACGATATGTGGATGTGCTAGCCCCCATAAGTCAGCATACACATGTCGTTTAGGAAAGTTTGAATCGCTATCATTCAGGTATGAAGGATTGAGTACGTGTTACTGATGAGTCTCATCAGCGTAATCTGTTCTCATGTGAATCCATCATCTTATGATTACTATGCGTATTTCGAAACATGTTTCCACAGAATTCCGTTTCTTATCTCCTCTCTTTCAGGAGGTGTAACGATGTCATGTCCATGATGTCCTCAAGAGCTACTTTCGGTGTTCTGTTTCCCTTGATATCAGTGATGACTGATCAGAGAATTTTTTTAAGGTTTTTCAGTTGTTTGATAGAATATAATGATAATCAGTTGGAGATCGTGAGTTATGATACCTCACAAGTCTTTGCTGCTCATTCACAGGCCTAGGAAGGTTCCTCTGCTCTTTTCACGAGCAGGTCAACGTGAAGCATCCGAAGTGATCCAATGTGATATATTAGACCTGGATACTATGCTGATTCTGAGAGATTATAATCTTCTTCCGTGAAATTGGAACGTCGAAGGTAAGAGAACTTTTTCCTCCTGACAACATGCTATTCATTTTTTTCACATACAGTATGGAAACCCAATTGCTCCGGAACAAGGATGAAAAATCCACCCCTCACATTATTCCTAACCTCTCACATGCCTCATCAGGGGGCTCGCTGTATTCGCAAATTCGTGCGCGCGTCTAACGACTCTTGCGCTTCGCGCTCTATCATGGACTCCTCCGCACTTCCGCTCAGATATTCATGCTCCACACATGGAATGCTTGGATAAAGCCTAACCAAAAATATCTTGTTCAGATCACGGTATTGATATGCGTCTTCATATGCTGAATTTTCTACTCAATTGAGTGTTATTGAAGATGAAATTTCTGGAAGTTCTTCAGGCTCTGAGGTACACGTTCTCATCGAGAGAGTCGCATTACATGTTTGCTCATGACATACATTGAGATATGTATATTTTCTCGATCACCCTGAAATTGGAGGTGAAGACCTTCGATCTCTTGATCATACATTTTCCTCCGTCTCGCGTTGCTATGCTAGAAAGAAAATTTTTGCTTTCATATCATTCCCTTTGAATAGAGCGGAATATACTACGAGTCCTACTTCCGATCATTTGCTTCCCTCGCGTCTTTCGACGTATTATTGGGATTCCCGATTTCCTGCATGTTACCCAGGATGGGTGGGAACAAAGTTTCCAGTCCTATTAGGGAATAGTCTAAAGATATATTGTGGAATTTTCTAGGAGCGAACATGCACGAATTCGTGGATCTTTCTCGGGATCATAATTTCCAGTTATTAATTTCCTTCGTATCATGTACAGTTTGATCACAAGATAGAATTTTGTGTTCTCCATCACTTTGTGTGCTTTCTCCTCAATCGTGCTTTGTTCAGCTTGGAATCAGGATCTCCGATAGATTCTCAGAATTTTTAGAATGCTATAACTCTGATAAATTACTTTGTATGAAGGAGATTCAAACGAAAGAATTTTTTACCTATCTGAAAACTACAAATAGTCTTACATAGGAGTTTTGAAAACGGAAAAAATGGTCCAAATAATTTGCAATGCTCCAAATTCTGAATTATTGATCCAAAACGGCTGAGCTACAAACTGATCCTTCTTCCCAGAACCTAGAGAGAGTGTGTCAGAGTTCGATTTGATCCCTTAATCTTCCCAAGAGTTATCTTGTTGACGGCTAGACGGCTGAACAGCCGTACGTATGGACAGTCAGACGGACTTGGTGTTCAGATTCGAATGCTGTGTCAGGAAGTGAGAATGCAAGAGCCAAAATGGAACGTGCGCTAATCAGACATGATATAAGTGTAGATATACTCGATGAGTGAATCGTCATGGGTACATGTAACAATGAATAATTGAATAATTCAATCAGCAAGTATCATCAATTGTTGCGGATTTTGTCGGAATGGGAAGCATGTGAAACATTGCGAAACTTCTTTATCCAATCATATGGAAAATCTGTTAATTATTCATGCTTTCTGATCAGGAAGGGAAAGAATGATCAACCCGATTCTTCGATGAGGGATTTGCCAAACAAGGAAAAATCAAAGGAGGGGGTCGACCGTTTGACGCGATTCGAGCGCACCGTAGTCTGCAGACAGGCTTTTGATCTCCTTGTTAATGATTCAATTTCCCTTTGAAATAAATCTAATGAGAAAGTGAGACATCGTCGTGAAATAGATAATACATCATTTCTTCATTATTTGTTTTACATATGGCATGGAAAATTTCGGAAATAGAGAACAACCGAAGTTTGCAGTTTCATTCACTTGTTCACTCGCCATTCGCAGCACACAGAATGAAAGATTCAGACGGATTTGCGGCTGCCATTGAATGAATGGAGATATTAAATCACACGAATTGTGCGGTGTTGATATCGTCGCGAATATGTTCAAAGAAACTCGTCATTTCCAAGATGAAACTTCTTCAAATACGGGACATTCAACGTCCCTAAAAGCATTTAAATCTGCTACATTATCCCATAATAAATATTGTTCGATGTTTTATAGCTATAAATATGATACTTACTTGCCAGCTACAAAAACATCATGTTGTAATGTAGTTATTGTAGATTGTATTGCGATAATCGCGTCAATCTGTACAGCTTCCATGATTGAAGCTATCGAGTCCATCAAAGCTAAGATTTCGCTGGAGAGAAACCCCCCGTTGGGAGACTCGTTTATAATTTCGAAAAAAAACATCCGATTCGTGTAAAAACGTCAGATATCAAATCTTCTTCGCTTGAAAATTCCGTTGAAGAAACTAGCTTTGTCAGCTCTCCAAAAAGGACGGGATTTGTTCCGTTCCATGGCAATGATAATAATGCAAAGATTATCGAAAGAGCTAATTACTGTGCCCGTTCGTCTGGATGTGCTGCTTCACTGCAGGAATCTCTGACCGAATTTGATTTCGAGTTGAATGATTGTTTTTGCGATGAAGCAGACGATATAGCATCTTGAAATGTACTCCAGTTGCCAGGAATCTCTCCAGAATTTTTCCTCTGAATTG
>UWOG010058294.1:0-10899 GCA_900490065.1 Neuroterus quercusbaccarum
ATTCTTCTCTATTTATCATGAAATGTTGCTCTGGACAAATTTATGAACAATATATTCAACTTGAAGCCGAATTTCACGATTATCGGGCTGACATGGATATTTCGTTTTCTCAAATACATGAGAATTATGATCCTTCAAATCAACGGGACAGTGGCCTCAAACATCAGAAAATGTGGATTGATCAATTTGCAAAGCTGACTTCATAATAGAGCAATTCAACTCAGACCCCCCAAGCTCTATACATTTTACGCGTCAAGTTTTCGTATGAAAAGTATCTTCCCAATTCCTCCTTGTGACGCAATATTTATCTGAAGTCGGACACATAATTGCAATATATAACCAGAAATTACAGAAATTCACGGAAACTGCCACTTATGGAGCGACCATCGCTGAAAAGGCTTTTGCCTGTGTTAAGTTGAATTCAGCGCCCCGTTAGGGATGTAGAAGGCACTTCCTGGTTAAAAACTTTCTCACGTGAAATGCATGGAGTCTCCAAGGCCTAATTCAGATTGATCACATGAGGGAACAGTCAGAAAATTTGTTACAAAACGTCAGTTTTGCACATATTGAATGTTTATATTCCTCAAACTCGTTATCAAGGAGATTTTTTTGTTCCATTATGCCTTCACTTCGAATGCGTTCTAATAATTCAAACAAAAAATTCTTCAAGTATGTCGAATTTTTTTTCGAAAATTCTCATCTTTTCTGTATCGTTACATAATCTAGAATTCATTTGCATTCATTCGACTAATCATGTAACATAAATTTGATTTCGCCTAAAGCTCATTCGGCATAAAGATCATGGTGCGGAATTCATTCAATCAAAATTTTCAATTCTAACATCGCTCCAGTATTATTATGCACGATCTCTTTCGAAAAAAATAATAAGAAGAGGTGATTCAGACAAACTAAAATTCTAGAGAATAGCGAGTCGGTAAAATTGAAGTAAGAAGAAATCGTTGTTCAACCAAATGAACACAAAATGCACAGTTGAAAGAGTAGACTTTGCGCAATATACAATTATACATGTGCCTCAGCACGTTGGCATGAATTTACAATGATCAGGAGTAGGATATTCCCACAACGCTGGTAGAAATTATATCAACAAAAAATATTAATAATTCTCTATCCACAAGCCATTCCATTCCCATATTTCGTGATTCGTGTTTTGCTTCGTACTCGTGATATTGTCCGTATTTCAGGTCTTTGCAGTAAGCTGCTTGACTCCACGAACTGCTCCGAGCACGAAGGTGAGCTTTTCTGCAAAGTCTGCCACGCTCGCAAATTTGGACCAAAGGGCTATGGTTTTGGTGGTGGTGCAGGTTGCTTATCTATGGATCAAGGGGATCACCTAAAGAGTTCGGAGTGAGTGTACCTGCGGTCGTCCCCTTCTGTATATATCCTGAACACGATACCCACAAAATGAATCTATCAATAGAAAGAGCTATCAGCTGTGCATGATCCCCTCCTGATATTAGAAAATATTGGAGCAATGCGCCGACCATCAGGCAGACGGACAACCATCAGGAATCAGGAGCATGCATCTTGTGGCAAAACAATCGGACAAATTATTTCAGAAGAGTTTCTGTATTCACGAAATGTTTTCATTATGATTCCTGCACTTTCTCCTCACCCCTCTGTTTCTTTATTCCTTCCGAATAGAATGGGACTCATATAGTTGTTTTTTGTCCTTGAATGGCTTTCCTCGTCTTTTTCATCCTTTTTCTTATCCACCTTCTCTTCTCCTGTTCTCTCATTTCAAGATATCTCACGAAACAGCGTCTATCGATAACAATGCTATCAATTTGATATTTATCATTCTCATTATTACCATTACTGTTAATGAAGAAGATGATGCACCATTAATAAATCTAGTAGAATGTGACAAGCCGGTGATGTGATTCTCTCACTAAGCCGGTTGAATATTTATCACGTCATTATCATCGCTGCATGAGGGTACAGTACACACTTATTTATAGGAAAATTTGTACCATCTGTATTAAGCGCTACATTGAAAACAATATCTTGAGTAATAAATAACACAGTAAATGTGGAAAATAAGAAGCTGCGCGGTTAAATCGTATGTGCTACCCTGCCCCCTTCCCGCCAGCCCCGCCGATTCCGAGCCATGGAGGCCGATTGATAAATCCAATCACACCGACACACACAGAATCCGTGAAAATGAACATGGTGAGCACCGAGTATTCCACCCGCGTGAAAGCCGCTTCCCGCGTTTACTGCACGGCCTCTCTTCGTTATAACATCTAAACCTAGCTAACTCTCAACCTCACAAGGTATAGCCGACGAGTTGCTCGCACGTTCAAGAATCTCGAGATAAAGCGAGAGCAGAAAAAGTTCTCACGAAAATCCTCAGATATCCTATCTAAAAACAGGTGGAATATGTTCCTTCTCTAAAAGATGAAACTAATAATTGAGAATTGACCATTCTCCCTCTTGGGAATGAAAAAAAACTCTGAGAAATTAGACTACTAATAATTTCAGTCCACGAATTGACAGAATCGCAAGTGAAATTTATCAGCAGGCGTCAAACTCGAAGCTATTCAATTTTTGAAGAAACGGGAAATCAATAAGGTTCATGAGCACATCCTGAAATGAAAGTAATGGATGCATTCAAGAGCAAAAGCGGTTTAATGTGAGATGTCATCAATATTCACTACAGAAAGTGAAACCCAATGCCTAGTTCAATTGACTTGACAGACATACACAGGAGCTACTCTCGAGGTTCTTGAGCATCCACTCGCTATTTTTTTCATACAAAATCTGCTTATCGGCTCTCCTCTCTCGGGGCTCGGCGGAAGCCACTTGCGTGGTTGGGGAAGACTAATCTTACTAACATGTGCCTAACACTTCTAGTGTCTTACACTTAACGCTATAGTGTCTCATCATGACTGATTGTCTAAAGCCTTTCCTCGGGATCTCTTTAATACATGCATCTTTCTTCTGTCGTGGAGCCTATTCCCATAATTGTAATGCAGTTCGTGATGCGAGAGGTATAAATGAAATCAATCAATTAATCGATCTATTCTTGTTGTGTTTTGACTTGAGATTCTGGAAATTTTGTTGGAGATAAAGCTTCACACTTTGATTCATTCTACCTGATCGCATCATTTTTATGTTTAATCTGTATTGTGTTCTCACTTCTCTACACTTTGGGTCTCGGACCTTGAACTAAGAAGGCTAGAAAGTTGAAGGTTCCTTCTTGTGTGACTAAGATCCTTCTGTTACTTGGTTCTCAGTTTCCAAAAGCTGCTCCAGCGTGTTCAACCAGTTGAAGCCTGAAGGTTAACCGATATCTATTTTTAGTGAAACGATCAAAATATCAAACGCCGTCATGGAGTCACGTGCCATCGCGAAAGCTCCAGAGGGTCAAGGATGTCCGCGATGTGGAGGATTTGTCTACGCAGCTGAACAAATGCTTGCTCGTGGGAGGGTGAGTGTGGACAAGTGTCAGGATTATTTCACCAGATACACATTATTATATCAACCTTGATGCCACGAATATAGTGTCATTCATATTTTCATTATAAGTCAGAATAGACAAAAATTAACTGAGTTTTGGTGCGAGTTGTTAAGTATAGATTCGTAGTTTCTTTCTATTCCTATTTTATTTTCTTTCAGATTTTTAGAGAATCAAAATCTGTAGAGAAATATTTCAAGACCGTCAGGAAGCGAAGTTAGTTCGAATAGGATCTATGTCCTAAAAATGTGTTTATTAGCGTTCGGCTTGAAAATATTGAGTTCTATATTCTTGAAATTTGGATGACCTGATGCGGTGCAAGGTGAGCGGCCCACGATGCGCTCTGTCAGTATGTCCTATGATGGATAGTGTTATTCCATAACAAGGAGAAGATATAGTAGAAATAGCGCACCGTGTATTCCTGTTATTGGCAACCAAAAACTTTCCCAGTATCACATTATTGGCAAGCGCGCGGAAGACATCCTTCGAAGAAGCTTAGTAATAGTAAAATAGCCTGGCAAAGAACTCTGAATTCATCTTATAACACTAATGGCTTTACTAATTGTTCACTTTCCTTCCCATTAACGTAATCGAAATATAGGAATATTGTTACCTTAATGCCAAGAAACAGAATTATGAGTCAGCTTTGAATACTCTCTTTTTCAGAATTATTATTTTTCATGATTATCTCCTTCGTTGGATTCGTTGATTTTCATGTTTATATTTTTGAGTTCCAAATATATTTGATCAATTAGGTACTCTCCAGTTCTGGAAAAGCTCATTTAAATATCTGATATGGGGACAGTGTGGAAGTCTAAGGAGTCAGGAGTACAGCGATTTGTGAGTTAAGAGTAATCCAGACCTTTGCTCACTCCCGGGTAGATATCTTGATTTCTCCAGGTTAGAATTGGATATGCAACTTTTGAACCATGTTTTGAATCGTCATTGATTTCAGAATTTCGATATTCTAAACACAAGGTATATGAAGAGAATTCATTGAAAGAATCCGAGACGGGAGAAATGTTTGATGAATTACAAAGTCGTGGCATCAAGGTCAAAAAAAAATCCGGCACCTGAAGAAAGGCAAAAAGCCGGCGATTCCAGCAGCTCGTAATCATTGCTGCTTCTTATGATTAGGGCTACCATAAACAATGCTACAAGTGCAAAGTTTGTCTGCGGACCCTGGACTCTACGCTTCATTGCGATGGTCCCGATAACGAAATATATTGTCGAGGTACCTTTTGTCTCAGAATCTACTCTTTCACCTAGTTTGTTCTGCCATTTATCCACTCAGTGACATTGTGGATTACGTATTCGTCCCACCAATCCCATTCTTAAATAAGTTCCATATTCCCGAGAGCATAGGCGTCGGCTAAAAAGTTAACTTTGCGGGATGAAATATTGAAGATTTTAGAAGCCTATGCCCATGGATCATATCGAAACATAAAAGAGAATGATCCCACATAACTAGTGTGCTCCAGCGCAAAGTTTTCCAAATAACTATATTCAAGTGACCCATATCATATTTGCTGTTATAATACTGATAGCCGTGTGTCGTCAAATTCCATCTGCCAGAATCTCGTATTACTCTAATTAAGGTGAAACTCGCGATCGTTCACTGCGCTCAATCACTTCATCTCTCCTCACGTTAATCTGAAAAGTTGGAGATTATCGAAACAAAATAAAGAAAAAGTGATGGAGCGCATTGCATTGAAATGTTAGAATTGTATTGAATATTCACCTGATTTTAAAGCCATATTACAAACCACAGCACTGCCAAAGCGCGTACAATAAACATTATAACATGTTCCAATATAGATTTATGTTCACCTTCCCAAAGTTTTAGTGACTAACAACCTTCCGTTTGTGTCTTGTGTAGCAATGGCACAAGGAATGCTTTAAATGTGGCCAGTGCTCCAAGAGATTAGACTCTGTCAACTGCTGTGAAGGGCCTGACAAGGATATCTACTGTAAAGGTGAGAAGACCGTGAGGCAATTCCAAGAAGATGCGATATTCCATCCTTCTTAATGTTCATTTCATCAGGATCACTAATCCGTTTTCTCAGTATACTTCCACTATATCAAATATTTATTAATTCAACTGGAATAATCTGAGTCTCGTGATTTAGTGATGGTATTGTATTATGATAGTAATGTAAGAAGTGGACATATTACATCTTCGATGGTGCCACATCAGATGAACGACGATGAGTAAATGGGTATTCTCTGCAGTATGCTACGGAAAGAAGTTCGGACCGAAGGGTTATGGTTACGGTCAGGGTGGCGGTGCCCTGCAGAGCGACTGCTACTCTAATGGGTGGGTTTTCAGCTGAGGAAGGGAATACGTGAAATCCTGCCTCAGCCTTTCTACGCTCTCATTAAAAGATGCGCTTATCTGCCTAACAGCTTGCTACCCAAAGAAATTCGGTCCGCGAGGTATTGGTCACGCTGGTGTCATATTCATCGGGTTGCAGTGCGATATTCAGGATGAGGGGTACGAACCTCTGTATAGTTTTAATCAAATACAACACATTTCCTTCGCCGCATTAACGCTTTGTGTTCTTGCTGTCCTCTCACAATTTATAACAAATTCGCATCCCAAGATTTATTGTGATACTCTAAAACTGGAGATATAGAAGAGTGAAACTTATTTTGTGCGGAGTGGAGATTTTCCTTAGATTAAATGTAGTATCCTAGAAATCGACATATTATAAGATTCCAGTTTGAGCTGAGACCTCAAACGTTACCATCAAAGTAATTTTCCGATTTATGAATTTCAGGAGTGTACAATACTTACATCCACATAAAAATGTGATAACTAATAAACCCATTGCATATAAAGAACTGTATTTGAATATGTATAGCTAATAACCCTCATTAATTCCGAGACTTCATTCAGGGAACTCTTTTTCTAGTTATCATTTGCCAATCGAGACTATGCTTAAACAATTTTTTGATGTGCTTGAAAGAATAAATTGTTAGATACAGGAAATCAAGGAAACAGAATATAAAAAGACATCATTGTTTTAGCTCTTTGATATTCCATGTCTGAGATTTTCTCTTAAATCAGTTTTATGTGTTTGAGTGGTTACTAGATGCGGAACATTGAGTACATACTATGGAAAAACTCGAAAGAGTTCACTATACTGTGATATTCCGCGTCGGCGATGTAATTGATGAACATGAATATGATCTAATTTCAACAATTTAGTGAGGCGGCCCCCCGTACGACTGTAATTGACACTGCATCCATTCGAGCTCCACCTGGAAAGGGTTGTCCACGTTGCGGAGGTGTAGTCTTTGCCGCTGAGCAAGTGTTAGCAAAAAGTCGTGAATGGCACAGAAAATGCTTTAAATGTCGGGACTGCAATAAGACCCTCGATTCAATCATCGCTTGCGACGGACCCGAAAAAGAAGTTTACTGCAAAACCTGCTACGGTAAAAAATGGGGACCACATGGATATGGATTTGCTTGTGGGTCCGGATTTCTGCAGACAGATGGACTCACGTAAGTTGATCCATCTCTAATAACGAAGTTTTTTATCGAATGAGCAGAGGTCGAACTGTAACTTCAAGTTCTAACAACTAATGACATATTTCCAGTGAAGAGCAGATTTCGAACAGCCGCCCATTCTATAACCCTGACACGACCTCAATCAAAGCACCAGCCGGCCAAGGATGTCCACGTTGTGGTGGAATGGTATTCGCTGCAGAACAGCAGCTGGCGAAAGGTACAATGTGGCACAAAAAATGTTTCAACTGTTCTGAATGTCACCGACCACTTGACTCCATGCTGGCTTGTGATGGTCCAGACAAGGAAATTCACTGCCGTGCCTGCTACGGCAAATTATTCGGACCAAAGGGATTTGGATTTGGCCACACTCCGACTCTTGTTTCAACGGACGGCGATCACGCACCATCATAGTTAGTATCAAAAAGACTTTCTCTCAGCTTTACACGAATAATCTTGGTTGGAAGGCCAAAATGGTTGACATAGCGACATGTCCATGTGAAAATATTCTCAGAAAATTCTCGGGATTTTAACGTGCAACTCTCAGGAGTTGAACGAGATGTCATACTCATTCACCACATACAAAAATAAGAAAGAGCGGCAAACAAATATCACTGAACATGACTTACAGACTGTTGAAAGTTTTCGACTCGAATTCCGTTGCATTCACGGAGGTTTCCCTAGGGTTCCATCTAGAGGCTGTATCAGGGGATTCATGGTATGCGGTAATTCTAGGGAATATTTTCACGTGGATGCGTTGGAATTGCCTGTTATAGTCCTAAGAAATATGCATATCATATTGCGCTCTGTGTCTCTCAACATATCCATTTGTTCTTTCAGTATCGACTCTAAGCCTCAGCTTGGTACGAAGAAAAACGACGGACACGGATGCTCCCGGTGCGGATACCCAGTGTACGCTGCTGAGCAGATGATTTCAAAGAACAGATTATGGCACAAAAGGTGCTTTAGTTGTGGAGGCTGTCATCGTTCCTTAGATTCGACGAATCTCAATGACGGACCTGATGGCGAAATTTACTGTCGTGGTTGCTATGGTAGGAACTTCGGCCCAAGAGGAGTAGGTTTTGGAATGGGTGCGGGTACCCTCACGATGGCCTAGACCTAAGCTACTGTGATATAAGATCGGACTACCATAGTCGACCGAAACGAACAGTTCATATTTCAACTATCTTCTTCTTCTTCATAATTGGAAACTTCTGTATGCGCGAAGCGTCAACTGAGAAATGTACGAACGATCAGCACGGTTCAGATGCCCACGAAAGACACCGAAATACGATGGAAGAACGTTTAATGTACAACTTTTCTTCTCAATCCCTCATTTTAATATCCATCCCTCTTTTTTGTTATTCTGTTCTTCTGCACACACGATTGACGAATGAAGCATTGCCATGATTATAGACTTTCAGGTTTGGCAGGCACTGCGTTCTTGACAAAAATGATCTTCTTTTTGGAATTAAGTAGGTTGGTTATATTGATGCTCATGAATGGAAAGGGAATGGATGTTCCTTTGCATTCTATTCATCATCAAGTCGATAGGAAAGTATGCAAGTGAAATCAAATTAGCCACTAACCTGGTTAGTTTTCTTTCATTTACTTTACTGACCTTAATCGCTCTTGATTCGCGAACATTTCGCAGGTAATTCTATCGCAGAGGAGTGTTCATCCGTAGACTCCTTTGATCAAATATATATCGTCTCAGTCATCAATTTCGCGAAATTATCCTGTATCTTTTTAAGACCATGCTAACAAAGTATCGTGTTCGTGATCTGAAATTTTCATTGACTTGAAATGTGTTGCATCATTGAAATTCATCAAGATTCTCAGATATTATAATGTATCTACGTAGCGGGAGCGATAATTAATGAAAATAAATATTTATTATCAAATGAAAACAAAGGACTGAAACAGCCACTAGCCGTCCACAGACTGCTTTGTTTGGCTAATCGACATTCCGCTGTCCAGGGGACGAAGGAGAAAGAGGTCGATCGGTGGCGATGTGATTCTCGCATGAAACGAGCGCTGCCGGTCGTCAGGTTATGTTACCGAACATTATACATCAGTCCGTTTTTTAGAATTTTCTTCGATATCCAACAGTGTTATCGATGAGACAGATAATGGCCTTGGACAATAAACCTTCTTCTTCGACAAATCATTTTTAATTTTTGAACTCTCCTTTCTGTTTCTTGAACTGCTCCGGAAATGACACTTCCACCAGGCTCAAGCAGTTGAAAAAGTTTGAAACATATTTGATTCATATGATTTTTGACTCATTTAATTTTTTGAATCTTTTCATTGCAGAGCAATTGCTCATGAATTTTGTCTCATGTCAGGGAAGGGTAGTGAGTACGGATACGGTGTAAAACACTAATTTTATATATTTATAGCAACAACTGTACAAGTTTCGGTCACATATAATGATATACCCAATCATATGTATGTATGCTTATTCGTTCATCACTAATGGCGAAGTGATTCAGCGTCGGCCTCTCTTCTTCAGCGTCCGTCAGCACGGAAGTCAACAATGAAATATTTTCTGGGCTCATTGCTACCACGCGATTCCTAACTTCTGACCTATAAGTTCAGCAAGTACGTATCACTGGAATTCCATTCGTCTCATGCGGATAGATTATAACAAGGAATACGAGAGCACGACAACTCATGTTATACTTAGACTAAGTAAGGCTATGATCAATAAATAAGCTGAAGCAAATTCCTAATTTGATAGTCATTTGGTTTGAGAAAAAGTCTGATTTAGCTGTAAGATTTAGAAAACTTTGAATCTGAATTCGAATTCTAAAGCAACTTTATAAATGGCAGAGACCACCTACGCCGAATACTCCACCCTTGGTATCACAAAACGGACAGGATTCACCAATTTCGATTCGTATCCATGCAAGCTTTATAGCTCTGTTTTGTCTACCGGGCAGTATAAAATTAGAATCCGATGATGGAATAATGTGCAGTCAGTTCTAATAAAGTGAAAAACAATTCCATTTCATATATTTTTTTTTAGTTTCAGTTTAGTATAATTCCAGGTATCTCAGGAACACAATGTCAAATTGAATCCTATCCAGTCTTAGATACACAGCGTTTATTTACATCGGTTGATCATGATCTTTATTAGTACAGATTGGCAGTTTTGAGAGGCAGTGAATCGAGTAAATAGGGTGGCAGGGTTGCGGAGAATGGTCTAGGGCTGCAAGATCCCCATGAAACTCCATCACTGGTGCTGCATCGGCCGTTTGGTGAATTGCCCTCACCATGTCCATCTGAATGTTTGACAATCGCTAAATTCTGATTAGTGATCGGCTTCACCTCTGTAGAGGAAATAACACTGTTAGACCCACCAGGTGGCGTTGCAGGACTCCTAGATGAGCGTCCTTCGGTTTTGACGCTTCCCGTCAGCGGACTAGTCGCACCACCATCAGCTCCTACTCCGCCTTGCGTTGTTGACTTTTGTTGGGCTAATCTCTCTTGTTTCCTGAACTTTGCACGTCTATTTTGGAACCACACCTATAACAATAAAACATAGGATATTTCAGTATCTGTTTATAGTTTTATTTACTGCTGAGTTTAGATGCAAACGACTTTGGTAAGGAGATTCGTGGGCGGTTTTTCGGATAAGAAGAACTAACTCCAATGTGAGTATATAAAGAAAAACGTGAATTAAAACCTAGATATCGACCCTCTCGAACCGCTACTGGATATTGAGAGATGAGACAGTACAACCTAACAGACGTATATTAACGCATATGTTAATGACGAGGATTATCATAATAATTATTAGTGCTCTTACAACGACTCACGCATACTCTTACTCACACAGATAATTTCTGTGAGAAATTCGAGGAATTTTTTATAGTAGAAGTAATGAAACAAAACTTGATCACCT
>UWOG010058827.1:0-14769 GCA_900490065.1 Neuroterus quercusbaccarum
TGAACGACAATCCATTTCCTCACACAAGAATCTCTACATACCTCAGTGTGAGATTCATTTTCAAACTGATCAGAGAAGAGCTTCATCGTTGAGAAAGGAATTCGTGCTATCAGAACCTTTATGAAATACATCCATGGTCATTTATTACGAATGTAGAATGTTTCTTCACATGGGGCATGTATAACTCACTTTCAGAAGCTACAGGAAAGGAGAGGGAGAGGAAGTTCCAAAAAACTCTAGTTCACCATTGATGACGGTCGTGGCATATCTTTGAAAATCCTTGAGAATTGTAGACACAGTGATAATTGTGCAGGGACGGGTAAAGATCAACAAAAATAAAGAAGAAACCTCCTTTTTTCCAAACAGCAGTCTGTCTGAGGAGGTTCGTTGCAGCATTTATGTTATTATTATCAACGCAGGAATGCAGATATGATATATAATACAATCAGAGAGGTATAACAACTGAATCCTGGAACGAGTAGAAGTCCTCCATAATACTGCAGTAATTTAATCGCTCCCGATTCCACGTTAGCTGCGACTCATAAGTTTCCTACTACAACGCATGAGTGGAATGAGGTTTGTGTGTTTCTCCTGATACGATGGATACACTGGAACTTGTTATCTCTCACGTTTTTATGAATTGCTTGCCATAGCCTCTACCAGAGTTGACGAAACATAGGGGTTCCTCTGGCATCGAACTCAATGGAATATTATTGCCATTTTGTGTTGTGTTCCTTAACTTCAAAATCGAACTCATCATTTCAATTTCGAAAATAATGAAGTCATTATGGAAGAATGATATCGGAATTTTTTTACATTCAAAAGAATATCATTTCCACGGAAGATCTCCTTCTTTCGCTTGATTTGGAACGAAAACACAGACCTCCCGATTCCAGTTCGGGTGCTTCCGTAATCAAGCTATCAGAGAGATCAGAAGATGAAATTCTCTTCCAGGGATATATAATATATCCAGCTAGATGTTACATAAACGAATTATAAGGAATATGTTCCATCATTTAGATAGTGACGTTCTAACAGCATAGATGTCACATCACAATCTGTAGATTTGAGAGAGACCACCATCAATTGGATACCTTCTTTAGATGACAGGGTATAGTCACGTCATTTCGACGGGATGAAAAATAAATATTTCAACATCTTCAAAATCATTTCTCTCGAAAATAATTTCCTCCTAACTATCACTCAACTGAAATACAGTTATCCCTATGAGAATTTCATTCACAGCTCGAAGCGGCTGATGTGGACACACTTACTTTTGTGGAGGGAAGCAGTGCAAAGGCATAGATGGTACAGGAGCTTCCAATGGGTCGAAAACCTGTATGCGTTCCATGCTCTACAGTTCCAGGCTGAGCCGAACGTCCTATATGTTGAAACAAGACGATTCGTTATTGCAAAGCAGAACAATGTTGATATCACCATAGATCATTTGTAAAAAGTGTTTCACTCAGGAATAGTTGACTGGTGCAGGTCATGTGGAGGTACCATCTCATCCATCCAGTAAACTTTCCATGATCCTTGCGTAATGGTACATATAGCATATAGACACAGACATGATGAAGTAGCAAGCACTGAACATCTACAACGTGAACTCGACCTCGAACTCTCAACAGTAATAATTCCTCCCTATAGATGGATTTTCATGCCTAGTTGATGAACAGACATCACATCGTATATCGAGGAGTTTTGATTCACATGAATCATCCTGAGAGAGTTTGCATTATTGAAATCACTCCAATACACAGAAGAAATTTTTTCACAATTCGTGCAAGCAGGATCTTCCATTGAAGTTATTTGGAACGTGAAGTGAAGACAATATGTAGGAATTTGGAACATCGATTTGATAAATGTATAGTGATCTCGGCTACAGGCAACGTAAACGGTATATTCGTTGAACATCTTCAACATGAAGGACTCAGTAGGTTTCGGAATTCGTGGATGGAAGTTGTTCCCAGGTCATGCAACGGTGATTCAACTTATGTGCCTAATAGTACAAATATCACAGGGACAAACTTCAGCATCTCGTGACTCAATACATTCAGATTGACACCATGATAAGTGAGCTCATAAATTGTGAAACCTCACTGGATTCGCATTGGAGGGATGACATTTATCGGAAGATTTGTTCAGAATGATGAAGCACGATCAAGAAATTGAACTACTTGAACATTATATGATGAATCAATTGAAGAGAATACTCGGTATCAACCTGAAAGCATTGAATATCCCTAGCTCTCCTGTCAGTTCAATCCTTTCTGTGAATGATTCAGCCAATTTAGGATCATGTGTAAGGTATATAATTCTCTCCCAACGTCAACTGGAGGATTGTGGATCAGTTCCAGATATCTATCAGAATCCGCAGTAGAACAGCTCTCTGAATGACGCTGGTCAGGTTGAACTGAACAGTAGAGTGATGTTGCCATCAAATGCGTGAAATACATAATTCGTGCATGAATATAGATAGAAACTCAGGAAAAGCTGTCTGCGGCCTGAGATGGAATATTTGACGTCATACAATGATATTGATTGATGGGATTGAGCTCCTCGATAACAACTGTATTCACAAATCTTGGTGTACAGAGATATAATTATAATGATATCATGGACAAGAATATGATCCTGTATTCCTCGTTCCCGAATTGAGATTCGAGTCCAAGCTTTCGACGATGTGTATGAACCAGGTTTCCATGAATGTAAAACACTTTATCCTCTTGGAAGATATTGTCGAAGCACTCCTGATACTTTTGCCCACCTCTATCATTCTGCTGCGTCTCCACAAACGGACAATACACTTATCCGTTCCAGGCCGAAGTCTCTTACTCTCGAGCGAACTTTCACCAATGTTAGGAAGAAAGTTACTGCGAGTCATTCGGATTGAGGATGAACTTCATTTATGAGTGATTTGAATCATTTTCGATTTGTGGTGAATTTTCGATTGTGCACGATTTTCGAATATGGTGTACCACTTCGAAAGATGGAACATGTTTGTGAAGGAGATATCTGAACAAATATCAGATGACTCATGGTCCACTTTATTCCAAATTTAAACACAAATCTCCTGGATTCTCCGATAGCACACTTCCAGATGCATAACATAGATGTCAAGGTTAATGGGAAATTTCAGCATGTACTCACATACGATTTTCATGATACTGAAAACAAGAATAAAATCCTGGTTCAGAATTTCCCAGACACGTCTTATCCGCATCAGTTTTTTGAGATCAATTGCATTTTGAATCGGACATATCATCCTGAAATCTTATGACCAGAGAACGAACTGTATTATTATCGTTCAATGGCGACGTTGATGTTATATCAGGAAATGAACGTGAACACTGACGTTGTTGGAAGATTGATCAAACATGAAATTGCAAAATGTCCATTGAGGGTCGGAAAACTAATCACAATGAGGTTCCTAAAAAATTCAGAGATCGAATTCGGGCTAACAACCGTGAAATTTCCATATCGCCATCTTCGAGAAATCCTTGTGTACCTAGAATGAGAAAATAAAAGAATTTTTCCTCCTGGACAAGAATAGTGATGTGGAGAGGGAAATGAGGAGGGAAATAAATCAATAACCTTCCTCCTTTTTGTATTCGCTCTCGTTCCGTTTCGATTCTCATTCCTCTCATCTCGTTCATTTCTATTCGCATCGGACAACAACAGGATGATATCAACAAGATTCATTCAGGAACTTTCCAGAAATCAAACAGCACTTCCATGAAGTTAGTAATCTAGAGAATATGGAATGTACAGACTGCAGAAACAGCGACCCACCACGTTCCTTTTTCACGCTCACATTCTTTTAAATTCCTTTTCAATTCATGGAATCACGAAATTCAAGTTTCTCAATTCAACAAGCTGAGAGGACCTAAATTTTCTTTGCGATGAAAACTGTCACGTTTATTTTATTGGAAGGCCTCCGGCTCTCAGGAATAGATTGTCATTCCTTGTCTGACAGTGTATTCTGAATAGGAGTGTAAGCGGATGATTTTCTCATCCTCAGGGAAAGCCAAGTCGATCCACGGAATATTTTCTTCTCATCTGAAGCTCATTTTTGTACTTTCCACAGTGTTAAAGATTCATCTTGAGATGTCGATGAGAAGATCGACGTTTTTCATATTATTTCCAACACTATCATATTCAATATATGTCCTGATGATCATTCATTCCAGAAAAAATTTTCTCTTTGAGATATCACATAATACAGTGGAGATCTTTTTCTTCCTCATAATTCTATCCGAAATAGCCTAAGATGTGTATATAGCTCTTTTTCATCCTGAAAATGATTTTTCTCTCCATCTTCTGTGATATTAGATATGAACTGAGTCAATGTTCGAGAATGATAAACATTTTGGATTGGTTACTGAATCCACTGGAGGAACTTTTGATGCTACTTATAAATGAATCAGTGACTCTATTGCTCTTAACTATCTTACAAGACTAGCCTGAATTATTGCGAAGGCCAGTTCCACAATTCGAAGAGTTCCATTAAAATTGAAAGATATCATTCAATGAACCGGATGATATATGGAATAAGGGAGGCTGGTTCGAGAACTCGATTCTCATGAAGTTCAACCTACCTAAAATTATTCAGAATTTTTCGAACATTTTATCCATATCAGGAGATATGAGAAAATATGAATTATCAGTTTCGTAAAAAACAGGATCAAAACAACTTCGAACCTTCTAACGTTGATCAGAATATATATCACATGAATATCTTTTCCAAATACATTTCTGAATTTCGTTTCAATTCGGAGAGTGAATCGATTTTCAAAGAATTTCGCTTTTCACGCTGAATGCTGTATTAAAGATACATATATCAAAAATTGTAAGTACTGATGATCAAGTGAGACTCACTCAATTCCAGTAATATGAAAAGAACTCAGATCAGAATTCCGTGAGATCTGATCATAACATAGTTTTATTTCATATATACATGATACTTCGAAACTAATTGGGTCTCCTTCTGGATCTAAATGTCTAAAATATCCCAGGAGATAATATTTGTATGTAAGTCTGGAAATGGACTCAGTTTGAACATGAGAAAACCTGCTTCAGGATAATTTTCCTATTGAGAAGAGTATACGTTGAAACATGGGAAAAGCATCGGAAATGTGAGGAAAATATTATCGAAACAAAAAACTATTTCTCTTAAACAAAAACATTTTTTTCATTCACAATTTTCATTTCCGAGGAACCTCTCACGTCCTCATTTGCGAAGGTCAAGTGATTAGCACCTCATGTCGTTTCAAGTCTCAGTGCAATGGAATAATATCATTCACAAAATATCTCTGAATAACTTCTGAGAAATTAAATAAAAACAATGTGGAAATGGAATTAATGTCTACAACTTTCCAGATCTGCGAAGCTATAATGTCTCAGATACGAAATATCATTCGGGAGGTGATAACATCTTTAACGAGTGTTGAACTGATTCTCATCAGATTCACAGTTTCGAACATTCAAATTTAGTTCGTCAAATCATTTCATATATTTCTACAGGGGGAGAAGTTTTTAATATTCAGCAATATTCATTTTTTAGCTTGGAATGAGCCATTTCGGATGAAATATCATCAATCAAACGATATCAAACTAAATTTCTCGGGATAGAAACTCCTGAATTGTTCCAATTCTAGGGTGTTGAATTCGATTTTTCATTCTTCAGATTCCAGCTGATTCACTTGGAATGATGGAGTTTTTGATTCAACGTTAAACGTTCTAATTTATACAGCATCGATGGTGAATTCATAATATGTGAGACTTCAAATTGAAATAATTTCAAATTGAATATGAAAGTTTGACTGACGGAAAAAAATGTTCTTATTTTAAATTTTACGGACTTAGAATTGCGTACGGTACCATGATTCTTAAAATTCAGGGATTCGTTATTCGATTATCAATTTTGAGGTGATGGAAACATTAAAGTGTGCAGCAAAATCAATATTCCTGAACCTGAAAACAGCCACGCTGCTCGACTTAAGTATGTGAGAAATGGTTCTACACATTAAAAATGGACAGATGACTCTATGGGATAATCGGGGATGCACACATAAATTTATTCATCGATCTTATATTCTCATGAAAATTCTGATTATGAATCACAGTGTTCAGAAAAATCAATTATTTATTCTCATGATAAAACTGTTAGAGATGCAACTTCTAACGTCCGAGGCATCATTTAATGGACGCAGACGTAAACAAAGGTGAGCGTAATAAATCAGATGATACAAATCGAGCCGCAAATAATTTTCTCTGACGGAGTGGAGCGAAGCCTCCTCAACCCCGAATCCAATCGGTTCAAGGCTGATTTTCCGCACGTATCTCTCACGACTTCACTTGATCGATTCACTTCAACTCGTGATAACTCATCCTAACAAGCTTGTAGATTGCACAGACTCAGTTTTGTAACGACTCATTCATCCGTTCATTTGGTACACACAAAATGAGTATTGTAGAATATGAATAAATATGAGTATGAATAAGTATTGTAGAATGAAACGCTGATTCCCTTCTCGTCCGTGAACAACCCTCAGTTATGAATGATCCTTATCCCTCCAGAATATTACACTGAGAATATTCTAGAACGTATTCGTAATCAAGCCTGAGAATCCAGTGAGTTTACACATTGGAACGAACCTCATGTGAGATAATTCTTTCCCAATGAATATATCTGCAGAACCGAGAATAAAATTTTTGATAAAAGAGAGATACTAGTTAAACCATGAGAACATTTATCTTCTGAGTAGATATTCTCCTGGCGCCTTCTCCACATTCTCTCCCTGAACCTCGGGATTCTCTAAACGTTCGAACATTATTTAAAGATAAAGTTTAGTGCTCAAACTCCGAGGAATTCAGAAACTAACAGGAAGTTAAATTGAATTGAGTCAATTGAAGATGAACGATGACAGAAATTTATTACGAATAATCTCTTCCGAAAAGCGAGTGAGGAAAAGAGTCCGTTGCACGAGCCAGCTATTGGAGCCTCGTCTAGATGCTGCTAGAATTATGTTTCCCATTCCATATCGCGACGATTTTTCCGACTGATTTCGATTGAATTCATAGATGATCTTCCGTCGTGTTCTGTATGAGAATCAGTTGGAATGATTCCCTCAAATATTGTCGATCCTTATTCGGAGTACTTCACCGCAGTTTAATGTCGAGTCTTGCAATATTGAAAGTTCGTGGCCGTACTTCATGTTTGGGGGAAATGTTTGATGTTCGGAAATAGTGAGGTTCAGGAAAAATATGTGGAGAAGGCTCCTTGTTTCGATTTGTTCAGAAATTATTAAGAGTTTAGTCGCTAGATAAATGAAGTACGTCAACGATCTCCATAAAACTCTATTACATTCTGAAGAGTTGAAGCTTGATCTTCCATTCAAGAAAGAAGTTCTTGGGTTAAAAAAATATCCAGTGAACTGATGAAGTGAGGCTGACAATGAAGATATTCAGCTGTGAGACACTCACTTTAATCTCGAATATAGAACGTTAGATAGATAGTCATGTCAGTTCCAAAGAAGTGCTTGATCGAAATGTTTTCTTCCGAGCTGACTCTCATTGAATGTGAATATCTCACAAGGATAGTGTTGACTTGATTGAGAAGTAGAATATATGTTAGCCACACTGATTAGAAAGTTCTAATTGCAACATTATTGGTATAATGCGGAGCTACCTCCACTGATACACTAGTATCAGTCAAGCGTGAAATTTTTCAGCTAGTGGTGCTGGCCCCGCGTCAACTTGCCTGCTTGTGACTTGCTGCTGTCGGGGTTCGGATGTCCAGCTTGATTTCTTTTCCCTTTCAATAATATCAAGAATTAGAATTATGATCAGTAACAATTTTGATTCATGAAATTCCAGGAGTTCGGAAAAATGGAACAATTTCTAATTATATTATCATATAATATATTGAATAATACTATCTTTCATCTTCATAATTATAGAGTACATGATTTGGGATGATGATCGCCACATAAGCATTTATAAAATAACCTTTCCTCGCAGCGGGCGTATTCATGAATGCGACTCTCTGGCATCTGCAGTTTTCACGTGATAGAGTAATTTGAAGACAAAGATGATTGATGTTCGAAGCATAATTTTTTTCAAGTAACACTTTCGAAGCGTACTACACTTATTAAATCATATTCCTCAATTGAGGAGCGCTCATTCGATGATCATGTGCATTTTTCAACTTTTTAATTAGGTTTCCCATCTGTCGATAAGAATAGACGTCATTAGGTTGGTACACAGCGGTACATTCCGGTGATATCGTTTTAACAGAATGAAATACTTCGCCTGGATCATTACTTCCTCTTCGTTTGTCACAACCAAGACGTCTTCAAAAACGGCACTGATTATTTTAGTTGGAAGGCTGTCGGACCTCGCTCAGTATTCTATGCGGAAAGCGGAATCAGTGGAGCGTTAGCCTGCAAATACTGGAGCATAGAGTATTGGTTTGTGATTGTATTTCTGATTCAAATCACAATGATAGGCGTTAGATGAACAGCGACTGATGATTTTATATGGAAGAATATAACCATTCATTGTTGAGCGTTATTAAGGATCAAATTGAACAGTACTGGGAACCTTCTTCATGTATGCCAACAACTACTGTTTTCCTCTGTTCTTGTTCTCTCTCTCATTTAAACTGTGAATAATTCTGAAACTTATAATTGAATTTGAGTTAACTGCTTGGTTTCATGATGATTCAAAGAGTTAATTCTAGCTACACATTGTAGTCTACTCGAAATACATGCCTTAATCTGATAATTTGACTTATTATCGAGAGTGTAATGTCTGCATTCAGTTTTTCTCTTATTATATGGCATTTAATTTAAATCGTTACGCGTTGTTTATGAATATCTTGCGGAATTGTTCGTAACGATTGTTCAGATAATAATAACAATCATAATATTCTATCGCGCATTCTGGAAAATAACCCATATTTTATGTTCGAAAAAATACACAGATACAAGTTTCACAACAATCTTCCTCTAAACCTGGATTCTGGAAGAAAAAAATTGAGAGTTCGAGATGTTATTTCTGTATTGTGGTAATGTTGGAGGACACACTGGAAGTTGAATTCCATCTTTTCACTCTGAATCGAGAATCTTTCTCATACAAAGACGTGACACTCCCACAGAATATTCCAATTCGTAATATGAAGAGAAAAATTGTCCATGCAAAATAAAATTACTCACGATGAGAATGATGATTGGAATCCCAAACCGGAAATATTATTTTCGAATCAATAGTCTTGCGTTCTGAGGAGAATTCCAACGAAGCATCAACCGATTCATTGAATTTTCGATTCGAAGAGTTGATTTCGACTCAAATGGAGGAAATTTCAGGTGCATGAGATAAATAACTATGGATGTTTGAGGAGAAAACATGGATATCTGACCAAATTGGAGGAGTGTTTCTACGAGAAGAATCATATCTTATAGTGCTTAAAGTAGCTCTAGCCCTATGCTTGATAATGTTGTTAGAGAATACAGATCTGCCGCATGAGAAAAATCAAGCGTGCATCGGTGTCTACAATTCATCGTTCAAAAGGAAATATATGTATCTAGTGAGGACAATCCAGCATGTTTAGAAAAGCAAGTTCATGTCAATTACAATTTATATCCTTGAAACAGTAAGTAAATGAATTTAGTAGCAATTTACATACACAGATGGCACATGACTACGCCTGAACTGCCAAAAAGATATGCGAAAATCAAAAGAGGCAATACGCAATAATTTGTTCCACAGTTCGAGCGTTCTCCCGATGAAGGCCACATTCCTGCCAGTTCCCAGCCACTTGCCGAACCAACAATCCATGCGAGGTCATCATTACCTACTCTCAGGCTCAGTTTTACCAGCGTACTTGAATTCAGATTCGAAGATTTTGCATTCCTTCACCTCAGACCTCACATCAATCCACAGCGGATATTCCAACTCCAAAGATATGTTTATCCTCTGGATAGATTGATTGGAATGAGAGAGGATAATTGTCTGATGAATCTTATGTCAACGGGGGAACAAATTGGGCTTTGAAAGTGCGATGGTGACGTCTGTCCAATAGTGAAAAACAATTCAACAGACACACCATTATTCAAGGAATATGTATACTCGTTCCTAGGCGGCCGAAAAAAGCGTTAATAAATATGAATAACGGATCTGGTCACAATGAATTTTTCAATGTTCTCAAACATTGTGAGTATAAAAAAAGATTTTTGATGAGGATGATCATCCGAATGAAGGGTTACGAGATCATTTCTGAACTCTTCAGGAGTATAAGGACAAATTTCACTGACTGCGTCGTGCTGTGGAGGAGCAGCTCTTCCAAGAATCAAGCACACAGTCTCCAGATTTTCCTGATGGAGACCCTCATCTTCGTGTCCATCAATATGTATCTCCTTCATCTCCTCCTGGCAGAATTTTTCCAGACAAGGCTCAGTCTCTCGTCACACCGCATCATTGTGACATGTATTCACCACTTTTTGAACCAAATGTTAGTGCTAGGTCCGTCTCTCCTACTCTCAGGGAAATTTTTTCCAGGGTACTTGGATATAAATTTGGAGATCTTTGATTCATTCAACTCATCCCCTACGGTCATCCGCATCAGATATTCCAACTCCGAACATACATTTATCCTCAGGATGAACCATTCGGATCGATTGGAAAAAAATCGCGTCCTCAATCCCATTCCAACTGGAGAGAAAATTGTATTACCAAAGTTCAATGGTGACGTACATGCGATATAATTCGAAACATTCAATCAAACTTCAATTTCTTGTCTAATATTCACTCTGATTTCAACGATTTTGAATCAAGTGTGAGTAAGCATGGATAGCCGCGCGGCTGAGGGACTAGCGACGGCAGAAACCGCGGATTGTCACACTGATGATGAAATTCCTCCAACGTGCAAGTCAGATCGATTTCACGATTCAAGTGTAGTCATTGCGCCTTTCCTGCCCCCATTTGTAAATTCTCTAGAGTTTGAAGTTCAAAAATGATTCTTCACATTTATAATTTCGATCAGGAATCTTGAATCTTTGAAGACACATTATTGTGGGAAATGACTGTTCGCATTTCTCGAGTCTGAAAGAACAAATTTGAACCTCTGTTAATTTTTTCTCAAATTGCGCAAGGAGAATTATTCATCAACGTCATTTTTCAGTTGAATGTTTGTCTCCGAATCCTCCTCGAATCAATATCGTTTTCAAAATTCCTCTTCAGAATATTTCTGTGTTCGAAATCTACCAAACTATGTAACAATGTTATAATTCAATTCTTTGATTGAGATTGAATCTGTATATACAACGTTCCTTCCGGAATGTTGATTTCCATGAACTGGAGAACTTACATTTCAGAATATTCAAATTCCTTTCGTTTCGAATCCTCCTCGATGGCATTATCTAAACGTCAAACAGGAAAATTTCGATCGATAAGTAACGCATCTTCAAAGCTCCTGTTGAACAATTTTTGCAAGCAGTTTCGGATAGCTGAATTTCCTGCCGAACGATGTGTATTGGTCATAGCATGCGTGACGGTAGAGTGGTCGTTGTATTTTGCTCGACGTGGGAACCTTGTTCGCGCGATTTTGTGGTGTCGAGATGACATGCTCATGAGGAGGAAGTAGGTTCGTGTTAGGATCCTGAATTCCGAGGAATACCCTGGTCAGGCTCGGCGGTCGATGTTTGGAAACCTCCATAGGTGGAATGAGATGAACTCATACAGCACCTATATGATGTGAGGAGGGTGGAGGAGGTCGGGATTTATAAATACCAAGTATCATCCTCGGATGGGCAAGAGGACGCATGTAGTGAGACGGAAGGGTGTTGTTCTCACCGAATATATATTCACTCGTCAAAATAATTCAAATGTTTATACTTTACAATGTATACTATATTATGTATACTATATACTATGCATGTAACCGACACGACTCGCTTTTTTTATTTCTGTCTGGCCCGTACCTGAGCCTTTCGTCTAACTACGAAATGCTCATATGTTTTAAAACAAATGGGTGACAGAATATCTACTGACCATATTACCCAGAAAGCGTTGGCAAAATAATGCCGAACCATCGAAAAAAATGACGTAGTCTTAGTTGTGGAGCACATATTCCCACGCGATTCATGGCCGATAGGTATCATCGAACGTACCAATCTGTTTAGAGATGGACAAGTCCGACTTGCAGATTAGCGTACTGCCGAACGAAAAAAGATACGCCCAGTAATCGAGAGTAAAAAATGAAGTTCAAGATTGAGAACAGAGATGATGAATATATGAAATTTATTCAGTTCAATGCCTTATTCGCAAAGTTTTCTAAGATTAGAGTTGAGTTATTCTGTGATAATGTGGTTTGATTGACAGTTTTTATGGAGTGGTGAGCAATGTGACGACTTTTCTTTTATTGTATTCGAGAGAGATATATGAACGTTGCTTTCACGACATCAAACGGGGAGATTCATATCGGATTGGCTCCATCTGTTTCTATGAAGATCCAGTGGCTCCGACTCGGAAGCCACCGTTTCCGATGAGGATTGAATCAGTTTTTAAGTGCGAATTATGGATGAAAATGAGGATTGGAATCAAATTAGTCCGGCTCGGACAGATCTGATATTGATCAAGACTCTTCATGAGGTGTATTCCAAGTCCAGCTTGAACAGCTCTAAGATGGATCGAAACTCTTGATGAACGGATAGTTGTGGTTCGACCATAATACCCTGAATGGACCAGGGCTCTTGATGAGCAGAATAATTTGTGAATGACAGGCTCTTCCTGGCGGTCTCTCCATGAGTTTTTTTCTCCAATTCTGGCAGACCTGAAGCGCAAGAGTGTTGAGGATGAGGCAAATGCGGTAGCTGGAAGAGTTAAGGTTTTGAAAATGAATAATCACTTTCCTTGTATTCTGATGCCAACTAATTTCGAAATCTGTCCCCTCGTATCGCTCTGTCTGTGGTCGTGCGGGAGGAATTGTGGTGAGCTGGTTCCCTGATCTCTTATTCTCTCTGGGTGAACTATAATGTATATCCTATACTCATGAACTTGAGTGTCCTCTCACTCCACCACCACCGCCACTAACCGGATTTTTGATAGTGAAAACGTCATGGTTCATGACACCAGCCTTCTCAAAATTCGTTCCTATTGGCTACAGCCTTGTCAATATAACAAAAGATAAATCTAAAGAGAATCAAGAGCTTCTTCGCCATCAATCTCAAGAACATGCTATCGAATCAAGCAATATCGAGATCCTCTTCAAGGTCAATTATGCAAGCCCCGACCAATTTCCTATGGTCTCAAACCCAACAGACGTCAGACATTGGGCTCCACGAGAGCTGGACGTGACTTGTAAAGCGAGTGCACTCCATTTTTGGAAAGAATTTTCACACACGGAAAGCCATGCAAGACAGCAGGCGATGCCCCTCATGTATTCGAGTTGTTTTCAAAACCTCATATCAAACAATCCGATGAATGAAATCAGTCTCTTGAAATCCCTGAATTTCATAAGCTTCGAAGCCTGAAAACAAATTTTACATACGAGTTAATGGTGACATCATATTTGAAGGAATGTGTTATCAAGGTAATTTCGTTAAATCTGACTCTTATCAAATGTAAATACCTAAGAACGGATTCCTAATCCCATCCCATGTAAAAATTGTAATATCCATCCGAACAATAGGATATTCATGATTGAAGTTCCCACATTAGATTGTAATATCTGAAAAATGAGGACTACCTGTACTCTACTCTTGATCTTAGCCCTTATCCTGCATGTTATTGGTGAATATAATAATTTGAATCATATGTTATCCAGGTACGTATCATTAAAAGCTTCTGTCGAAACAGCATCCTTCCGAATAGAAAAGCCTCGATTGATTCTCCTAATACGAACTCACTGAACAAATGACTTCTTTGCATTCGTGCGGATAAAATATAGAATGTGCACAAAATACAAATCGTCTTTCAGGGCAACACTCAAGAACGTATCCTTTCTTCATAGAGCTTGACACATCAGTATGGATCATTATCCTTTTTTCTTCTCATTTCGAAACGTTGTTTTTCTCATGATTCTTCAATGGCGGAACTCCAGAACCCTGCGCCGAACAATCCAGAAACTTGTTTCATTCTTTCATTCTAACACTGGATATTTTTATGAATTTTCTCGAATTGTTGGTGAAGTACACAATGTCATTCTAAACAAAGAATAGTCTGAAGGAGCTCAACACGTCGCTAGATGAAGGCTCAGTTTACTCATATGCGCGACCTTGTAGTATTGTGTGTCTGATTCTGCTCGAAGTATGAGCCAAATCGCGCAGCGTTGCTGCCCCTCTCTGCGGCTGAGAAAAATCAGAAACCCAAAAGAACGCGCGAAATACTGTGTGCCTTCTCTTGTCTGATAAGGCAATACGAAAAAGTCAGAAATATCTTGATGATTATCTTTTCATTCATCCATAGTTGGCTGTTCTCCATTGCTCCCTACATCACATCCGCCCATGGAAATTCATAATCTAAGAACCATCTGGAAGAAATGTGACGTCATGAAGAATTTCATTTGAGAGGACAGAGTATTCGCTAGATGGTATTACAAACGCTCAATTCGAGGAGTCCATTGTATTTCTGATTTTGGGTTTCACTCACATGCGTGAGGACAATAGAAAGTAAGTGCTCTTGATGCCATTATCGGGAATTTTCTGGCTCCAATTGTAGCGACAGTATGCTCCGGAGAATCGACACAATCTCAAAATGCTGGAACAG
>UWOG010060556.1:1317-14394 GCA_900490065.1 Neuroterus quercusbaccarum
GTGGTGGTGGGAGGAGGCATGTGAGTATCTGTTCGGAATTGAAAAATTGGTGTTGTTCTTCTAGTCCATGTGTCCAGATGATAGAAGTGTCGTCCACGTAACGGAACCAAAATTCTGGTTGAGGTTCGGGTTTGTTTGAGATTTCAGTGTCTAAATTTACTATTGAAGAGTTGCCCATTCTAGATGAGATTAAAAATCACATTGCTGCTTCTGAAAATTGTTCGTAGAATCGGTAAGGGAAAGGGATGAATGTATTATGGAGACAGTTTTCTACCATAGGTGTGAGGTCGCAACGACAGTTCGTGAGAGATTCGATGATATAAATTGTATCAGAGATTGGTACTTTTATAAAGAGAGATACTACGTCAAAACTTATTTGGATGTCTTGGGGTTGAATTCCAATTTGTTGTATTCTTCTGATGGAGTCAAAAGAGTTATTGACGTGTATGATAGAATTTCCTATGGAAGGATTCAGTTTTTTGCGAGGAAGTGAGCTAGGTTGTAGGTCGATGAGTTGATTGAGCTGACGATCGGTCTAAGTGGAGTGTTATGTTTGTGGATTTTTGGGAGTCCATAAAGTTTTGGAGATATGAGATTAGTAGGTATTAGTTCAGACATCGTTTCGCTGTCAAGTTTTGAGTCTTGTAGAAGGGTTTTTGTGTTCCTGACTATTGTTTTTGTGGGCTTTTTTTCAGGTTTTTCATTTGTATCTTCAGTTAGGAGATCCATGATTTTGTTAGTTGGGATTGGCGTCAGATGTCAGTTGTTCTACACCGTATGCCATTTGCTATTCCAGGTGGGAGTGTATATACTGTGGATTCCAAATTACTGATAATGTCTTCTCTGGGGATTCCAGAATGAGCTACTGCAAAGTTATGTACTTTAGATAAGGCTCAAGTCATTCAATTCCTGAGAGGATAGTTGGAGATGTCTTCCACTCTGTATGTTAATGGTGGGTGCCTCACTGGAAGTAATTTTTCAAATTTTACTCTATTTCTCCGAATGGCAAGTACTTCGATTATCGTGAATTGTTCTACTGATGTGCTGTCCAATGTGGATCAAATGTCGAATCTGAGAGAGTTCGATAGAATGATGTGAAGTTCTGATAATTTTTCCAAGGTATTGTGCGAGGTGAATTTAGTATGTTGTATTCTTTCTTTCAGGAGAAGCAAACATTTTTTCTTGAGAATTGATTTGTTTTCAGATGTTCCCAGATGGTATTCCAACTGTAAGAATTTTGGGACGATATTATTGTCCCTGCATCCTTTTGAGGAAGATAGAGATGTTAGTAGCTTAGCTGGGGGAGACTATTAGTCATCATCAAATCAGATTATTAGTTTCAGTGGGATAACTCATCCTGTAGATTTTTCTATGATAGATGTAATGCATACACAATGATTCATGATGATAATTTTCAATATAACAAGTTCAAATCTCAATGCTTTCTTGGCGTTCCAACTGTGTGCGAAATTAAGAATTTCCCCAGGGCAGTGACTGATCGAACTTCAGAGTGAAGTTAGGCTGGAACATTCCACGCAATCAGCACTAGCTGAGCATCATATCGAAACCGGAATGGCATTTCATTCTGAAAAACAACTGTTTTTGCGAAACCATATAATATTTTTCGAAGGAAACATAGATAAGAAATCGAGATCTTGAAACACGCTGATAACATCAATGGGGACAATGGATATAGTACCAATCAGATTTGGCTTTCTGTCCTCCCGGGTTTCACAGAGAAGACTCGATCGGCCAATCAAGTTCAACCATTCCCCACCCTGAGACGCTCTGACCAATCACAGGCATCGTAGAGAATACATAACATAACCTGATCAGATCATGATTTCAGGTCAGCTATGAAGAAGTAAATTGCAACGCTCACGGAACGTCAGCGAAATTTGTAATTTCGCATGCAATTGGAACCCGAGAGGAGCATCAAGATTCGAATAGTGCATTCTGAAATCATCGATTTATACTATGCTAGAATAGATTAAAAGTTCTCATCACTGAGGAGATCACATTTCAAATTGCGGAAAGGTTAGGAAATCTCGGAAGACCTGTCAGACTTTTCTAAATCCTGTATAATTTTTGACGCAGTCCGAATGATTCAAAGAAATCGACAGATATCATTAAAATGAATCTATTCATGTCTTCCGAGTTCCAAGTTTAATTTGAGAGATTTGAGGGCTGACAAATTAGAGATTTGCAATTCGTGAGAGTCTCATGGTTCCAGTTGCATGAATCTGAATCCACTTTCCATTCGAGTACTTGACAACCCAGCCAGGAAACGTGAATTCCTTCTTTCTAGTACTATTATCAGATAAGACGTCTCTTCTATCGATTCCTCAGTCCAGTCGTTAATAATGCTCCTCTGTGCAGGAACAGATTCACGACGTCATTTTGTTTGAACGAAAAAAAATGTAGAAATCTCATATCTTCAATATTCTCACATTCTCCATACATGAATTCACGTCTGGTCAAGTAATCTTGCTATTCCATGATAAAATTCCATGAAAATGTGATTTCCTAATGCAAATTCCCTCAGAATTCATACAAGAAGAGAGAGGAAAATGTTACTTAAAATCAGAGAGAGCTGAAGATGAGCTCACTATTTCAAAACGTGACCTCTTTCTTCTTCAAACAGTTTCGATGATGCGGCACGATTGCGTTATTTCATCAAGAATGTATGTTTTTCACGTAATCAATTCTCATAACTCTTCAAATTTCAATATAGTTTCTCGATCTATCGCTTTCTTCCTATGGAACAATGATTTACTTTTCACTATTGAATGAAGAAATATGCTGTCTCAACGGACTATCGGTTTTTCACAGATGATAAGTGTCTCATTTCTAAATGATTCATTTTGTGTAATCTAAGTCTGATTCAGAATAATTCGACCCATTTCAATTTTGAGAGACCTTAAAGAAACTTTTGCATAATGGGCGAATCCATGCGATGAAAATAACCTCTCTCATACTTACGAAAGCAGGTGCTTCATTCAGTGCAAATAATTTTTGAGATTCGATTTAGCAATCACAATTTCTTACGAATAATGAGAAAATATACGAATTTCAGAAAATTCCATGGACGGAAGGATGGGTGGATGGATGATGAAGATCCTGAATATGTTTCATCAATTTTGAGTCAACTAATCCTCCATGATTTCAAGTCTCCGAAAAAGCTCTGATTTCTTCAATTATATAGTATCACAAAGTCGAGCTTATCAAATCGAGGCGAATAATTCTTGTGATTTCCTCCATGCAATCGAAATTCTTCCTAGGGAATCTAGAAATCATACAGCAAAAAAAACTTCGGGCATCAAAATCGGAACAGTTTCGGAATATGACCTTCTTTTCCATTCAATATTCACGAAGATTATAATCCATCGATTATTCTCAATGAACTTTCCTATTCGCCAAGGTTCCGCTGTTTGTCACTTTCTGGAATCCTTTCATGAATTGTGAATAATTATCTGCTCATTCAGCAATCATTTTTTACTAATGCATCACAAAACATCCCTACAAACCGAATGAGTAATTCCCCATCAATCTCTTGTTTTCATAATTCTCGTTCCTAATGGAGAAATTCGAATTTTTCTATCATTCTCTCATCATCTGACATTAGAAGAATACTTGGGAATTCCTAGAATTGACACACTTTATGGTGTTCACGAAATTCAAAGGATGTATGTAATTCAATCAACTGAAAAAAGTTATGGTATTCATTTCCTTCGCGGGTTCGGAAGAATTCGCGGAATTCATTGGATTCGGAGAATTAACGGAACGAATAGAATCCACGAAATTCGCGGAATTCATGGAATCAATAGAATTCACGAAATACAGGGAATTCATGGATTTAATAGAATTCCTTGAATACAGGGAATTCGCAGAATGCATGGAATTTGAAGAAAGCATCAGATTCGCAGGATTCATTGGATTCACGTGATTCGCGTAATCCGGAATAATGATGGAACCCACGGAATCTACGAAATTCAGAGAATCAGAACAATTCATGGACTTGATGAAATTCCAGGAATTCCCAAAACTCAAGAAATCAGAATCATTCAATCAATGCTTCGACTTTTATCGAATCCCAGCATTCCTCGAAATTTTTGAAAACCTTCAATTTCTCCGATTCCATCAGTTCTGTACATTCATTTCATTACGTGGATTTTGTGACTCGATTGAAATCCAGCAATTCAACAAATTACGTCCATTCTCGAAAATTTCATGAATTCTGGCAGCTTCATGAATTCTATCAACTCAGCAAATCGCGTGAATTCCATGAATCCCACGAATCGCAATAATAACATTGTTCCTATTATTCCCGAAAATACAGCGAATTCAGCGTATCTCGGGGAATCTGCGAATGCAGTAAATTCCATGAATCAAACGAATCTCTTATAACGTGATCTTCATGAATTGAGCCGATTTCGTGAATTAAATCATTTCCGTGAATTACGGGAATTCTTTGGATTTCATGAATTCCTTCAATGCGATGATTTTATGAATTCCGTCGAATACTTGGATCCTCAAATTCTATGGAATTCGCCTGAAACAGAAATTCCTGAGATCCTATCAGATCTGCCAAACGCGCGTATCCCATAAAGTTGGCGAATTATCTCATGAAATTCGCAAAACTCGCATTTTTCCTGAATTCTTCACGAATTCTGCGAATTCCTCCAATTCCGTGGATTTTAGGTGTTCAATGAATTCTGATTATCTCATGAATGTAGTTAATTGGGAGAATCCGATGTTATCATTGATTGAGTCAATGTCTTCAATTCCGTCAATTATATTGATTTCTGCAATTCCTTCCTCCCCGTTGATTCTTTTGATCACAATTATTTGTCGAATTCCGTTTATTTGATCAGTTATATAAATTCCATAAATCTCGTGAATATGCCTGATATTCTTCTCCTTTATTATCCTATTGAGTCATTCTGACCAAACTCAAGAGCTTCACCAAGTTTTCATGTGCAAAATAGAAGGAATTGAGCAGTGAGTATACCATTGCGCCATTTTCCTTTCGGGGTAGACGTGACACTACCTGATTCAGGTAGTGTTTATAGGTGAATAGTTCCTTGTAGTGAAGAACTACAAGTGTGGGCTCACTACACACACGACTTCAACAGCACGCAGTAGTATCATTCCCGAATGATCATCTATCGAAGTACCAGCCGCTGAACATTTATTTCAAAGCAAACAGAGGAATGTAAGGAGATCCTGGATCAGCGAAAATTAATATCCTCGATGAGGTATATCGTAGCTGGAAATTAGCTACATAAAGTACAAATATATTTGACATTTACTCGTGGGCTCGACTTCTGGTTCTCATACGTTTCTGTCCTAATATATCTGTCTGGCTCCTCACATGTCAATAAATTCTTTAATAATAGTAATAATTCGCATTTCGGGTCAAGTCTTCCCAATGCGTGGTTCCACCGAAGGTGGAGTTACTTGGTGAATACACTCGTGGAATGTGTGGGCTCACCACGCACGACAGAGTGGTCAACAGCACGCAGTATTCTCAAGCGGTTTCCCACCCGAGTACTAGCTGCGCCTAACGCTGCTCAACGTCAGTTACGTCATGATTCGGATCCTGGAAGATCACATTAGGAATATCAGAAGAGTTCCTTCCTTTACAAAATTTCACCTGATAAAATAGAGATTCTTCGAGGAAAAACCTGGAGGCATCTTATCATTTTTGAAGAGATTCTCGTCGAAACCCTGTTTCGTCATACAAGATTCTGCAATGCTGACACTTGATTCGGGAAGATCAGGAAGTGTCGAGAACAACTTACGAGTCACAATTTTTAAGAATGTAGACAAGTGCTTAGGCGTTCGTTCGGAATTCTTTGGCAATGTTTCCCTCTCTCTTGAATTGTCACGTGTAGATAAAGTGTGAGTCCCGGATATTTGACCTCTCCAAGGATAGCAAACAGATCTTTGGAACGAGGAAAAACGCAATTTCCCTGTCTGGATGAATTAATACAAAAATTATTCGTCAATGTCAGAAGGAGGCTGATATCTATATAAAGTTATACAGCTAGTTCAAAAGCGAGAGTCCTAGTTCCGTATTTCGGGAAGATGAGAGCTGTTACTTCCATCGTGTTCTTGTTCATGCTGATATCATTTGGCGATCCTATTTGTGAGTAGACGTAATGTATCATCCGAATGATTATACTTAAGGACATCTCACATCCACATATCGATCATATCCAAAAATTGAGATTTTATTGCGAAACAGTTGGAACCTTTGTCCATCATCATTGCTCGTATTTTTCTGAATACTTTGTTCAAATAGCGACAAACCATCGCATTCTATATCCCAAGAACTGAACTCGCGAGCTTTCCTAAATACAGAGATGATGAGGAATGAATGTATTTTGATGTATGGAATTTGACAAAATTATTGGGATTGATAAACCTCAAAGCAATAAAACGTCCTATAATTCCGAAAATGCAGTATTCATGTGATCATCGTCTAGTTATCCCTACTTCTCTTCATTTCATATTTGAGGTTCGAATTTTGACAATCCCTTCAAAATTCTAGAGGAGAAGCTGAATTCTATTGTTATTTTGTGAATTTTGCACAAGCCTCTTGAGATTGATAGTCAAAGTATCATCAACAGTATTCCGGCGATTGTAATTTTTGTTTTTGAACCTCATCATAGAAATTTTACATGCCATTGAATGAGGGATCCTTCTTCAGGCGTTCTGATGTGATTCCATAATTAATGTTTCCCAATATTAGCGAACAAAAATCTTGATCTTTATTTTCCGAAGGCAGTGACTCCACTCAGAAAAAAGGTCAGCAGGCGTTGAACACTCATTTAGGCCATTGAACAGCGAGATAGCTCCATCAAATTTATTGAGAGAAGACTCCAATAAAGAAGCTTGCAAAAATACATTTTTCATCCTTCAAGGATTCCAAGTTCTCTATCATATCATTAACATCTTTCTGAGCCTACCTGGATTCATTTTCAAGAATTCTGAAACATTCTCAGCCCACGGGAGATGTCAAAATCCAGTTTTTCGAAAAATGGGCTATGGGAATACAATTCTACTTTTGTCTTCTTGGAGAGCGCTGAGCGGAATTTTCGTACGAACTTTAATCACACTGTTCTATTCAGAGGGATTGTCAGATTCTCCCAATTATTGTTAGAACCTGCTGACGTCTATTCCTCTGAAGCTAGTACATTCTAAATGCGGAGGGAACTAGAACTCCTGAACTCTTGAAGGTTTAGATGAAAATCGGATCCTCTTGATTCCTGAAGGCCTCGGCCTAGAAGCAGACCTTCAAAGTACTTGAGGGTATGAATTCAGACTGCAGCCTTCAAGCAAATCAAGGGTCTTCTCCAGATCCGTACGCTCGAGGAAACATTCAACTTCATGTGAAACCTCAATTGTTTATACATTCTCATCATTCATGATTGAGAAAGAATTGGAATCATCAGAATTTCGACATAACAGTTATTCAACGGATATCGTTCCTGCAATGGCTTCTGCCTGTCTGTCTGTTCGTTTGTCCGGCCGCTCAAATGTAAACACGATAACTATCGGGCAAATTAACTGATCGAATCGAGCTCTCAGAATATTTCTATACCCTAAAATGAACGAAGAGTTTGCGACCCAGCTGTTCTGGATGGAAATTGAAAAAGTGAGCGGATTTGGAGAATTTTTGAGACAATTCTTCCCGGAATAGAAAAATAATGCGTGCAGGTTTGTGAAGTTATCGAGAATTCAAACTATTCGTCTTTCACATTTTTTCAGGTAAAATAAAAATTTGCAGAGTTATAGAATTTCCAAAATTCGGAGAAAAAAACGAAAAGTAGCATCTTCAGTCGAACAACGCATAAAACGAGAAGGAGTCCAGGTAAAAAAACTGTCACTCCTTGCACGCCCTACAAGATTATCATTATCAAAATTCAATAATTCGAAATTATTAAATCTTCTCAATGGACTGAATTCATATTTCATCCTGTTGTATCAGAATAACCATTACGAACCAAGGTGAAGTATCCAACATCATCAATTCTCCGATTTTTCCGCAAAGTGAAAAAAATATTGAACGTGATGAAAATTTGTTCGAATATAAACTTTGCTTGCAAATTGAATTCTCATCAAAAATGTGACCCAAGAGCACAATTTGTCGCAATAATGATTTGGAATTTGATCATATATATGTTCCAAAAACGACTAATCCTCCGCTTCAGGAATTTTCATGTTTTGACAGCGTTTGATTCAAAAATCAGGTTTCGGTGATGGCGTCTGTCTGTCTGTCTGTCCGTGCGGCTATAAACACGTTAATTCTAGACCGAAAAAAACGATTGAATAGAACGCTCGCACATTTTTTCTAGGTCGAAAAGAATGTGCAGCTATTTGTAGTACTCGGACAAGGAGAAAAATTCATTGCGATGACTTTTCTCCATGAAGAGTGAATTCTTAGAGTGAGAGCATTTCTGAAATTCTGAGAATCAATCAAAAATGATAATCTTAAGCTTGAAAACGCACGATATTAATAAAATCAAGGAGAAAGGAGCTGCACTTTTAGAAAGCCTCCAGAGATGAACATTACAACTTGTCACATTCTGTTCAATAATAGATAATTTGTATTTTTATCGCACAAAAATCCTCTCCTTTACATCATACCGCGAGTTCCGCGATGAGAATGTGTACCTCAAATCTTACAGAGTGTTGAGAAACTCAGTCTTCAACCACATTTTATTGAGTAGAAAATTCAAAACATTAAGAAGCATACAAAAACCGCGATCGAAAGGATATATTCTCCATAATCCTTAATTCAAGAATTCCACATGTAAAGAATTTATATTCCAGAGCAAAGCACGAGGCAAACTTTGTTCAAGCGCGAACCGCGAGGTAAACCATAATCGAGTGCGGAGCCCGTGATTAGACAGACTTGTACCCTAGGCTCGCGCAAATATGCGAGTGATTCAAATATGAAGAATATATGTATATATTTCAGCGTGTTTAATCATATTCCGTAACCTCTCACAAGAAAGATTTCTCAAACTTCCTGGTCGCAGATGAACACACGGCGAGGATTTCGACACCTCATCAATTTAATCTTACTCTATTGAATATACAAAGAATCTGTTATTTGCTCATCATTTAGTCACAGAAATTCCATAATTCTCCGCATTACTATCTAATGTTCATCAAAGTTGATTCGAAATATTCAAACTCGGATGACTCGTAGCTTGGAATCTTCTTCTCGGAACCAGGAACCGTTCAGAAGTTTGCTTCTGTTACTTTACGTTTTCCCAACAACGCGAATCTTTTGTTTACTTCTCGCTTTTTTTTGGCGAAATGAAAACCAGGAATGTTCTTTGTTTTGTTTTTTTGATTTCCTGCTCCAACTCGAAACCAAGAGCATGATTGAATATCTACTTGTTCCCAAAAGTATGATGAAAAATATCGATTCGTCGAGAGGCAGTGAAATGTCCAAGGTCTTCCTCTCCCTTTTGGAGGGAAACCAACAAAAAATGAAGTCACTGAGGAACCTTTCGGTTTCTGTCTTGCTAACGATCTCACATTTTCGAATTAAAATTTCTGAATCAGTAGATATTCCATCATGTTTCCAATCTGATTTCGAAGATGAAATACCGAACTTATACTCCGAAAATCTACTGTTTTATCATCCAAACCATGCACCAAGTCGAAACTAATACTCGAAGATTGGTCACATACAGTTGAAATTATTATATAACTGAGTATTCTAGCATGACGTCATTATCATGGTAGGATAGGTGCAAATATCAGGGAGGTTATGAAAACTGGTGCATTTCTGTATGAAAATTAATACAGCGGTTCAAGAATATAAATTTTTGTGGTAATAGCGATTTTTCAATCTATAAGGAGTAAAATTTCATGAGTTTGAAATACATTCGCGCGACCATGTTCCATCCCTCTATCGTTTGAACTTCAGGTTTTACGGAATGGGAACGAACATTTAAATTCCGAAGTTATAGTGCCCAATGTCTATCAAATAGAGCCGGCAATTCAACGTCAAATTTTGAAAAGTTTGGTTCATTCTGTAAAGGTTTGTCATTGAAAGAAAGTAATGAAAATGGCTTCATATCATTCTATACATTGGACAATACTTATGAAGGCCTTTCGTAATATTCTTGATTTTCCTTGTAGAATTCTTCATAAAACAACCAATGAAAATTTTTCTATGAGGCGTGTCGAAGTTCTGTACTCTTTTATCTCTTTGCTAGTTGAGATTCTGTTATAAAAAAAAAGTAAATTTCAAGTTCAGCATAGACTGAATCGATCAGTGGTTTAGACAATAACAACCAGGAATTCACGATGGGAGGCTATAGCTATCGGTCCAGATTTTCATGATTGATAGATCGAATCTGAGAAACTTGATTATCATAGTTGAAGTATGTTGTGGCATTTTGTATAGTCAGGGTGTCCAACAACCTTCTCGACAAAACTTTGTAGAATTTTATGCACTGCAATATCTTATTATGTATCAGCATTTGGGAAAAAAATTAATTGATATTTCATACGATTTCGCGAAATTTTTATGATTTCGCATTCATCAACCGGATTAGAGGAATATCCTAACGATAGATATGAATAATTCTTGTGCTAGATTCATACATCAAACTGTATAGACTCACGACGCCACGAATGAATTTACGAAAATTCCAAGGAGATTCGAAAGATCTCGAAAATTCGGAATTTCTAGAATGATTTGGAATATTTTGTAAGGACACGAAGGTTTCGAAAATCCCGCGAGGTTCTCAAAGTTCGAAAAATTGAGGAAGATTCTGAATCAATCCAAAAAAGATCAAATGAAATCAGAATCATTTGATAATGATTTAATATTTTCAGATTATCAAAGAATTGTTCACAAATATTTCGATAATTGAATACAGATTTCAAAAATGAGAAACTAATTCAGGAAATTCGGAACATTGAACTTCCTTCCACAAAAACTTTCATGATATATCGAAATGATTCCGGAAAATCTTGACATTTCAGATAATGAGCCAAGATTTCAAAGATTTGGGTGTAGTTACGAATAGGTGAATCCTCCGATTTTGTTGAAATCACATTTCCCTACACAAAATATCCATCTTCATCAACATAACTTCATCTCTTCGCATTCCAATGGAGATTCACACATTCGCAGTTCTCATCATCGATTATACGAATTAGAACCAGACAGTACTTACCAAGTTTCTTCGCTGATCTTGCATTTCAACCAAAATGTGATCAACCTTGTTTGAATTCGCACGTGTTTTTGAAGTTGACACTTCTTCAGCCTCGTAGTGATTCCAAACTCGATGAAACGAAAAAGCGACACTAACAAGAGATAAACATATACCTGTCTTGGATTTAGCGTGCGGAAGAATAAGATAAAATACATCATACAGTTGCCCTTCCACGCTGTCTGCTCTTTGTGCGGTGCTTCGTAGTCTTCTCACTTGGTATGAAGATGCGCAATATCAATACTCATCCAGAAGTGATAGGGATCCTGGCGTACCTAGTCATGAACCAGGTTGCTGAAAGCATCGACCACAGGAATTCTTGCGGAATTTGGAATTCAATTATGGAAACATGGAATTATTAGCAGTCGCCACGACGCGGATCTATCTAATAATGCACCAGTTTTTCAAAGGCATCGTCTGCGGGAATTCTTGCAGAGTTCAAAGTGGGATGACAATGATATAAAATTCGAGATGAAATCGCGAAGACGTCGATGTTCCTTGTCATGTACCAGGATGTTGAAAGCATCGTCTGCAGAGATTCATGCCGAATTCGAATCCCAATGATGAAGATATGAAATTCAAATGGAGTCGCGAAGATGCAGGTGTATGCGGTCATGCACCAGGTTGTTAGAAGCATCGTCTTAACGAATTCTTTCGAAAATTCAAGCTTCTTGATGGAAAGATGGACTTCAAATGTAGTTTTGACGACGTCAGTCTACCTGTTCATGCATTAGGTTACTGAAAGAATCATGTACAGGAATTTTCACAACATTATGGATTCGATGATGAAAATATCGACTTCGAACGTAGTCGCGACGACGTCGGTGTACCTGGCCATGCATCAGGTTGTTGAAAGCATGATCTACAGGAATTCTTTTGGAAATTGAACCTTGGTGATGAAAATATGAATCACAGATATAATTTCGACGACGGAAGTATACCTGGTCATTCACCAGCTTGCTAAAAGGATAATCCGCAATCGTGGAAATCTAGGATTCTCTCTTATCGGCGGAACGAATCAGATGATATATTTCCGATATCTGCGTTGGACGTAACAGACACAATTGTTATTAAAAATGTATCATTCGATTCTTTCCGTCGACGAGAAAGGATTCTCGATTGCCGTGATCGCGGTCAACCTTAGAGTCGGCAGTAGTACTTCCACTCACTCTGGGGAGCTCCGTCTCAGCCATGCAACTGCCTATAAGCCACGCAACGCCACTCACGCCTCATCGGTTGTACTAAACTTCATGGTCACATTCGCGTGGTTATTTTTTCGAATTCAATCATAAATAAGTAATTCTCGAGGATTACTGATGAAATCCTTGATTTTCGACTGGTTGAATTCGTCAAGCATCAACAGTAGCCTGTGATTGATTTGTCAGTCAAACCGTCGAATGTAACTCATTCGTTCATCAAAATTAAATGCATAGATTTACATTCGTCTAAAAGAATAATTTTTGTTGTATTTAAGTGATTCCGCATTGTGAAAATCATTGGGAGTGTGCAAATATTTCTGCTCTGATACATATTATAAGTCACGAAAATATAATTACGAACAAATTTTAACATTTTTTTCTCCCTTTCTGACTTGATCAGTTTATATTGACGGCACATACAAAACCTCAGCCAGCAGTGGAAAATCAATTATCCATTTCTCTCTCAAATCTTGCAGATGGAAGTGAGCAAGATCCACTGCTAGGAAATCCAAATCAACGTGGGGGTGTGAGGCAAAGACGAACTTCAGGTTCTAATACTTCTCGTCAGTCTGAAAATCCTACGAATACCCGTTATTATCGAAGCAGTTCCGATGCAGGCTAGTATATCA
>UWOG010060952.1:0-10523 GCA_900490065.1 Neuroterus quercusbaccarum
CGGTTGGATATTTCCTCAAGTAAAATATTTTTCAAAAAAGTGAAGGCCATTCCTGGAGTAAATTTCAACGAGGAATTCAATGGTGACCAGCATTCTGACCTTGAAGTTGACCTTCATGGCTTTTTGAAGGTCAACTTTGTTTTTTTGAATGAAAAAAATTCACCTTGAACGTTACAATTGACCTATGACTTAGGTACGTACCTGAACGTAGAATTATCCGCTCTATCGATTGCAGATGTAAAAAAGGGGGTTTCCATTTGAAAAAACAAAGTTGACCTTCAAAAAGCCATGAAGGTCAACTTCAAGGTGAAAATGAAGGTCACCAGTCAATTTCTCGTTGGAATTTTCTTCAGGAATGACCTCCACTTTTTTGAAAAATATTTTACCTGAGGAAATATCCAACTGTCCCGGGACTTTGTAGACACTATATATGTATATATATATTAAACAATACATCCTTTACATTATCATGAATATTCTATGAATGTTTTGTTCGAGCTTCTGACCATATTCTCGAGAGCATTTACGCAACATAAATATTGGGCATTCAAGAACTCTATGTAGCATTCTAAGCTGTTCAAGTTCTTCAACCTTATTTGCCAAAAAATGTTATCTTTCGGTGAAATGGGACAAAAAATTAAACCTAAATCATTCCCATAGGTTTTTGAAAACAATTAAGTGCATTGATTCGTAAACTGTTTTCGCGGAGGATACTTATTAAAGACTATTGTTATCATTGCATTTTCTTAAAAGAATTTAACATTTCTTGTGCAAGTAATGCAAGAGAGTAATAAAAATGCATGATCATTTTTTTATTCGAAGTAAAAAAAATGTTCACCTGTGCTCACCTCTGCTCCTAATCTAACCAACATATTTGTTTCAAAGTTCAAAGGATAGTCTGTAGTAACATATTCTTGATACATAATTCAAGATTGACAATTGCACCGACAATCCACGAGAGTTCCAAAATTCAACATTATTCCATATAAGGATTGTTTAATAGCTTTTTTTGTGCTTTTCGACAAATCGCTGCCGCAAATATTAATTAAATTTATCAGTTAGATATTTTTTAAATGTTTGCAGGTGACGAATTCAGATTCAACGATGATTAATACAGAAATTCAAAAGGGTTTTGGAAAATTAACACATGCGCCGAAGCCTCCACCTCCGACGACTGCTGCCCCCAAAAAACCTTCTCCGCCCCCGAAGAAATTAAGCCTTACAGCCGGTACCGTTTCGAGGGCGCAGAGTATGCGACTACCAAGGTCACCTCCTGTCCTTGCGCCCATACCTTCTTACCTTCATCAATCGCAGGATTGTCTGAACGCATCAGAAACGCAGCAAAGGCGCATCCTGAGGCCGCCGATTGTACGACCGCCCTCGCCTCCGATTTCTAGGGTAAACATCACGGGAACTATGAGAGCAGCACCGCCTCCGCCTTCCAGGGTTGCAGTGACCGCACCCAGCATACCGCCACCACCTCCTCCGCTTCCTCATCGCTCCGGACCCACGCACCAGAGGATAGCGCCACCTCCTCCTCCCACCCCTCCTACAAGAGGTTCCTCGATGAGAAACGGCCAGCCGATTTCCATAGACCTGGACTCGAGGTTCTCCCATCTATTTCACTCAATTGCAGAGTTCCCGCCTCCCGACCCCTTTACAGGCTGTCCCAAGGTCTACAATAGCAAATTAATCGGTGAGGACCAACGGCAAACTTTCCTCTCTCATACAAATGAATCCTCTACATTCTATGTTTAATTAACCGACAATTTCACTCTGCACTAATATCTTGTAGGCCCATGTCGAAATATTCCTGTCCATTCTGGAACATTTTTGCGACATTCCATTCTCAAGAATTTCCTGTAGGATTCGTGCCTACATTACCCAAAATATTTTGAGTACAGGGGTGGGTAGGGTATTTTTCTATAATGTCTTGCACAGGCGTTGGTAAAGATGGTCAAAGATTAATCTTACGCATGACTATTTCCCTATATATTTAAGGTAATCATTTCATGTGAGAAATTACAGTAAGCTGGGGCCAAGCGAGGCGTATATAGGATAAAGTGGCGCATCCTTGATTCTACATTCCTGAATGCTTCTTCTAGGTTCTTCAATGACAGTTTTACCATTTTCAGTTATATAGCCTCGATACTTCTCCTCTAGAAGAAACAATTATCGCATTTAGAAATGCAGAATCATGGCCCTAGTTTACGGTACGTTAGTATTCGAAATAACGCAAAGGAGTCATTTGTGTACGGCTCCTTAGGACTTAATCTTCCGAGGAATAGAGTTTCCAGGATACTATCAGGATATTTTTGACATTGGCACATTCTTTTTCCGCATGTCTGCACTTTTGGCACGAGGAATGGGCAGATATTCAGTTTTTGGTGTAGTGTTTCCAAGGAAAATCCTTCAGGGACTTTCAAATGATATCTGCAAAAAATATTTCAATTTTTTGTTGATGATATTCGAAGTTCAATCGCTTCAAGCACGTTTGTTTTTTAGAATCAAGTTTTTTTTTGTAGGAGTGACTCATTTTTTCAACAAATATTTGAAAGTTAATCCTCGAAGTTCGAGTCGAAAGTAGATTTCGAATGTGATTCATTTTTTGTTTAAATGCATGGTAAATATGTTAGAAATTTACTTTCTATTCCAAAATTATATTAAGTTCATTATAAGGTATTGGAGGTTATAAGTGGGACTTTTAAAATAACATTAGTCACTGTATTTTTGAGGTCAGGCAGGTAACAATTTAATTTTCTTTTAGTATTCTAATTCATGTTTGTGCAACGAGTTCAGAACTCTCGCTAAAACCATTTTTTCTCTCTAAGTTTGAACAATTTTTCAACTGAAATTGGGTAGATTGGTCAAATTTTTGGGAATCAGACGTTAATCTAAACTTCAAATAGTAGTGTTTTATTAACCAAAATTGTATAAATTTAGGTCAAATTGTTGAGAAAGCATGCAACTTAAATATATATTTTCTAGGGCCTGAAAGAAGTTTTAGGATAGGAGCAGAAAAACGGGAATAATTTTTTTTGTAATCCTGTTTCGGTGAAAATATTGAAGATAAATATCTTTTCCTTTTTGATTTTGGTATAGGATTTTTAATTGTTTCAAAATCCCTTCTAGGAATATCAGAGATAAAAATGGACAAAATGTCAATTTATCAAAATCAAAAAATATACGAGATACAGTAAAAACAGTCCTTTTCCGGTCGCTTCTTCGTCGTAAGTGAAATGTAAACAGGTATTTTATACAACATTCATACTTTTGACTATTTTTACGGAAATGTTCCGCACTCAATCATTTTTGAAAAGAAAAACTTAACATTTTGTCAGTCTGTTATTTTTAAAATTAATTTAGAGCTCAAACTTATTTCTCCGAATTGAAGTTTCTTATTGATCTTTTTTTTAAACGGTCGAATTTTTTTTTAATTTTCAACGTTTTTTATTGAGAGAAGAACAATCTAAAGTTTTTTTCAAGACCAAGTTTTATGCTTTTCTAATAATTTGAGTATGATGTAGGTTTACCTACCTTTAGTAATTATTTATTTTAAAAATGTTGTACTAGTACTCCAAAGATTAGATACTTCTTCACTTGGTTTTGGTTTAAATTGTATATTATTTTTTGTTATACGTTTAAGTTACTTTTCCTTTTTTTTTGTAAAAATTGCAACTTACAATTTGATCAAAGTTGCAAACATTTTCAACATTTTCAGACTAATAAATCTAATATTCCAAAAATGAATCGAGGCTCTAAAATTTAGAAATAACCATATTGTTCTGTTAGACAGAGAGCTAGTGACGTTTTTTTGAAGTCTAGTATAAGACGTCGTTAATGGCGAATATATTAGGGGGACGTCTTTTCTTTAGAGAGCCATTTATCAGACGCCCGACCTCCTGCGTTTGGACACCTGAGACATTTGAAAATGAAAAAAAATAATTATAATAGTCAAATTCCATCTGGAATCAAGTGTTGATGTGCCAAGTTTACGATATTGAATCGACAGACCGGTAGCGTGCGACCAACATATCGCTAGACACGTTAATTATTAATGGAAAAATAGGATTTTCAAGTCATAGTATAAGGTCTGGATTTTATATGAGATAAAGATTAGTAATTATATGTAACGTTTAAAAAACGACAGATCGAAAGTGTGCGTCTAATCCCATGAAAACTGTGTTTGTAAATGCATGACTTTAAACGAAAGTATGGAACTAAGCGTGAGCCGAGGGTAAGAGGAGTCAGGGAAAACGTTAAGCAGAGACGGTTATTGTGTAACGGAGAGGTTGGAAATAAAGCATTTTTAAACACAATTTTCAAGGGGTTAAACGAAGAATTTCGGTTCTTCGTTCTTGGAACATTACATATGAATACTAATCTTCATCTCAGAAAAAAGCCAGACCTCATACTATGACGTGAAAATTCTATTTTTTTATTATTAAGCAACGTGTTTGACGATATGTTGGGCGCAAGCTACTGGTCTGTAGATAGAATATCCTAAACTTCGGACATCAATACTTGAGTCTAGATAAAATTTGAATCTGATCCTATTTTTTTTCAATTTTCAACTTGTTATCTCACTCAAGAGTCCAAACGCAGGTGGTAGGGCCTCTGGCATGTATGGCTCTCACAAGAAGGAACGTATCCCGAATATATTTTCCACAAAGTAGGTCGTATACTATGACTCTATAAAAAAAAGTCACCAGCTCTTGGTGTATGTGGCTCAACTAATCTTTTTCACACACCCTTGACTTGGAATTTGTAGACTCTTCTGTTTCTTAATTTCTAATCAGAATACACAATCCGTAGAATTTGAAAACTGTCTTGACAAAAACGCACACAGCATGATTTTACATATCTTCTTTTTGCTAATAGCGAAAAAGTGATGGAATTGAAAAAATTATATTGATTATTCAAAAAAAATTGCAGCAGCAAAGCAACAAGCACCACAACCACCGCAGCGATCAGCACCTACCCCCAGTTCGATGGGTCAATTAAATACCTCATCTGGGGGTAAACAGTGGCAACACAATGCGGCTTCATCGGCCTGTTGAAAATTGAAAAAAAAAACCGATTGACCGGCGTGATATCTCGTTCTAGTTAGATTATAATAATGTTCTTAAAACATTGCCAATTTATAAGAAGCGAGTAACAAATGAGAACCTAGGCGTCATTTTGAGCAAACTAGTTGGAACACCTTCCTTCGTCACTGAAACCAATTTTCTTTAATTGATCCTCATTAGCGATGTGGAATAAACTTGAAATTCAGGGCTTCCAAAATGTAAATCTAGACATTATTGAAATTTAAAAGCTTTTAATTGTAAATAATTAAATTGGAAAGCATGCGAATTGATAAAATTTTAAGGACTGAAATTTAAAACACTCGAATTTAAATGTGTTCTAATTTACAAGAATCTAAACTTTTCGAGTGTTCAAAATTTTGGATTCAGGTACAAAACTGTTTAACACTTAATGTTTTTGTTTGTTGTAAGTATTTGCTCTTTTCTAAATTGAATTTTTTTTTTAGTCTTTCCAAGTCACAATGCATATCTACTCTATTGTTTTTCTGTTGAAAAAACTACATCCCCAAAAATAAGTTTCGCCATAATTTCATTAATTTATAGACTAAACAATGCTTGGAAATGTGAAAGTGTCTTGCGGTCGAAGGAAAATGGGTTTCCTGTAAAAGTTTCATGACAGCCCTATATTGTTATGCACTCTGTGCACTGAGAACCAAGATTTACTTTATACAAGATGCGAAATATGGTACACGTTACATTTCTCCAAGACAGAAACTTTTTTCCGTTCGGTGCGTTAACCAAAATAACAAAAATTACCGGGAATCATTAATAATAATTTGTCAAAAGACGCTTCAAGTCTTTCGTTAAAGTATTAACACGTACTTTAGATTTCGTGTATATCTTTCTTTTTATCGTATAACAATTTAATCTGCTAAACACTAGTACCCAAACATTTCGATTATGCTCTAATTTTCTGTCTTACATGTTTTAATGTAATTCAAAAGACACGATTCAAACGTGTGTGCATAATCTTGTAATATTGTTGAAAATATAGTACATTATATAATTTTATCTGTTGTTTTCCTCTCCCTTTTTAGAATATGTGTGAAAAGAAAAGAGACAAGTTAACAATTATTGTTTTTGTTTATTAAATTAGACGTGTGATACTTGTTTCAATTTAAAATCGAATTATAAATTTGCCTAACTGATGTTGGTGGGCGCAAAGAAGCGCGTCAAGACAACTGAATTGGTTAATCAAATTAATTCTACGTCTCCAATTCCTTTTCTATGATTTTACGATACTCATCAAATCCGCCTTCTATACATTGGACTGAACCTCCACCGCATACCCAGAGTTCTTTGCAGACCATTCGAATGAGTCTCTCGTCGTGAGAGACGAGTATAACACCAGCCTGATGAAGAAGAAATTATATTGGTTATGACAATTAGAGATCGATACAAATTTAAATAGGGAGACTAGACTCAAAATGTACTTACTTGGCAAACATTGAGAGCTTTACCCAGAGCTTCGATAGATTCTATATCAAGATGATTCGTGGGTTCATCGAGAACGAGGAAATTGGGCATCGCGGCACACATCAGAGCAAAAGCAACTCTCGATTTTTGACCTCCAGAGAGAGAATTTATATTCTGGAGAGCCAGGTCACCACTAACACCAAAACTACCCAACATCCTTCTGTATTCCTCAATTGGCTTACCTGCAATTCAAGAAAAACCATAATTGTACTCTAAATTATTCTGAAATCAATTATAGGTTTCCTTTCTTGTAAATCGAATAATAAAATAAACAACATATATGAAACAAACTCAGAATATTCTGAACTTCTTGAAAGCCTTCAATCCTTTCGAAATGGTTCGAAATCTTCAGAAATCTTTGTAATCTGATGAACAACTTTCAAATCCTTGAAACTTTTGTGAAATGTTCTTAAATCTTTCGAAATCTTCAAGAGCCTATTGAAATCTGTCATCGAAAATCTTTGAAATCTTTTCAATCAAATGTACAACGCTTTTGTGAAACCTTTGAGGAATGTTTTGCAATATTTGAAACCCTCCAAATGTTTGTGAAATAATTTTAAATCTTTCTGAAATCTTCAAGAGTCTCATGAAATCCTTAGAATCTTTGTGAAATTTTCCAACATCTTTTTTCATGAGATGTACAATGCTTTTGTGAAATCTTTCAAATCTTTATAAAATCCTTCAAATCTGTGAGATCTCTCAACTGTTTGTGAAATCTCTTAACTTTCTAAAGCTTTTTGAATACGTTTGAAATCCTCTGTAATCAAATGTACAGAGCTTTTGTGAAATCTTGTACTTCTATGTTGAATAATTAAAATCTCTATCAGACCTTTGGATTCTTTGAGAAATATTTTGCAATCATTTAAACCCTTAAAATCTTCTTGATAATTTTTTGAAATTTTTCCTAACTTCTTAAAATTCTTTGAAATGCTTTGAATCTTATGAAATGGTTTGGAATTTTCAAAAATCTTTGTAATCTGATTTAGTTCAAATATTTGAAATCTTTTGTACATCTTGTGTAATGTTTCAAATCCTTGAAATTTTTGTGAAATCTTTTGTAATCTTCCTGAAATAGTTTGAAACTCCTTTAATTCTTTGAAATTAGATGCATACACATTTGCGAAATCTTTTGAACCCTTGTGTAATTCTTGAAATTTTGTTTAATATATAAAACACATGCGAACTCTTTTGCACCGAACAAAAACTCTGAAATCTTGATAAATTGTTGATGTCATTTAGAACCTTGAAAATTTGATGTACATGCCTATCTAAATTATTTTTTTTCAATGGTGATATGCATTCGAACAATTATGTATCTATTTTCAAGTATTAGTTTCGAGATCCTAACTAGAGGATGGCGGTACAGAACTAGAAAATCAACATTTTCTCGAAAATGCATTTATAATAGTAAAAATTCTTGAAGAATGAAATACGTGCAGTGATGAAAATACTTATTTGAATCCACTTTTTTCAATACAGTGATAGAAAAGAATTAATTTCAGTTGAAATGTTAATGTACTGATAATTGTTTTTCTTCCCTTAAAAATATTTTTTGAAATTATTATCGGTTATTGAAAATAATTAATTTTTATTTTCTCGGAACATCATAACTTTCTCATATCAAACATTCATTATTCTTCTTTGTCTTTCCCGTATCTTGAGACCAGGTTTTTATTTTTGCGCAAAATTCAAAATCCGAATTTCAATCGCTACAGAAAATCAATTTCCAAAAACTCTGAAATTGGAAACTCAAAATTCTTGTTCGATTCACTCTGAATTGGTTCACTTTTTTAGATAAGCACTTCTTTCACCCTCATTTAGAAAATCCATATATCGGGAATTAGTTTTTATTTTTTATTCAAACTGAAAATTCCATTTTTATCGCAATCTGCAGGCTAGGTAGCCTGTTCTAATTTGTAGCAGTGTAATATCCGAGTGATCTGTGAATGGCCATTTCGATTTTACAGAATGTTTTTCACTCTTTTGATGAAATCCTATTTTGTTAATTACCTAGTTCTTTATTGACTACCTTCAATTTAATAAACAAAGTTTTCAATTGTTTAATTTTCAACGATTCAATTTTCCAAGTTATCCAATGGAATACATTATACTTTGCGAATTGTTTGTAATCATTATACTTGTAAAATTCACAATATTCCTCGCAATACATTAAATTTTCCCATTTTGAACGGTGAAAATGAGTGATTTTTATGGTAGAAGTCACATTTTTCTAATAAAAAAATCTATCAAATCACTCTGAATCTTAGTTAATATTATTAATCATCTTTGAAGTTTATATAATTGCGATTTCAAATTATAATTTTGAATGCGCAATTCTACAACAGTTCAATCCTTTAGGCCTTAAAGCTAAAGATTTTTTGAATCAAAAGCTTGAATTCGAAAAGGTTGTACATTTGAAATTTGATTTCAAACTCATTGGTATTAAGTCTTCAATTTTATTATTTTTCATATGAATAAGAGGAATTTAAAAATAAAAAACATTGAAATAACGCATTTTTAAACATTAGAATCTTTTTACAGAAACCTTGTTTTTTATTTATTTTTTTCATTAACTTTCAATATAATATCTTATACTCTTCCGATTTTTAGTTGAAGATATGAACGAATAATCATTTCAAAATTTCAAACACTTGATTGAATAATAGTGAATAATAATTCTAAGGGAAGTATTCAAAATTGAACGATTTAAAACTGAAAGATTTTAAATTGTCTTATTCAACACAAAAAAGATGGAAATTTAATTATCTGAAATTGATACTCAGTAACTGAATCATTTATTCGAGTTTTATTGGTTAAAAATTGAAATAAAAATTTGAGTAGATGAATTTTGAAAAGAAGATACAATTTACAACTTGAAAATTATAATTTTCAAACCATTTAAATTAACTTGAAATAAATGAAATGTTAAAGCGTTTGGGTATAATAATTTCGTGCATGTTTCAACGGTCTAGTGTAGGGTTTTTTTTTTCATTTTTAATGTCAGCCACTTAAAATTACCATTTAGGTTGAAAGTTTAAAAAATAATTATTTAAATCATTTTTCGATTTCAGAAAAAGTGTTTAATTTTTTTTTATGTTAAAGTACCATATTTTTATGCGCTAATAATTTTGAATTCTAGAATTTCAGAAAATTTGACTTGTGAATAATACAGTTCGTTTGAATTTTCAATGATCCAATCCCCAAAATTTGAATGTGAATATATTCAATTTTCCACGTTATTGAGATTTTATTATTTTTGAAATTTTAATATTAAATAATTCAAATTCAAGAATCTGGAATTCAAAGTAAAGTTTTTACATTTAAAACGCTTTGAATTAGTACATTTTCACTTGCACGCGTGAATTCGTAGCTACTATATAAAAACATAAATCTATTTCCCTTTATTAGACACAAAAATCTTCTCATCCTACTCATTATATGATTCAAAGCATTAGTTTTCGTGCAAAAAGGATAGCTGATATTTATTGACTTCCGCACTTGATATGAGGAAGAACTATAGAAATCCGAAAGAGAATATATTCATTTCTGAACCGAGAACAACCCGAACGACGAAAATGATTTAAATAGTGGCCACTCTATACATGAACATAGACATTCTAAACTAATAAGTTTTATATCGAACAACCTGCAATAAGTTTGATAATTTGCAAGTTGAATAACACAAAATATATACATTTCCACCATCTTTAACTAATTTTGAATATCAACAATTTAAAATATTACAAGCATTACTTGGAGATTTAAAAAACTCTACGGATTTCAATAAAATAAAAGTTTTATAAGCAATCAATACAAAAAATTAAATTCAAGTATCTCACAAAAAATTCAAGAATGGAAGGTTTTCAAACTTAAAGTTTAAAACAATCTCACACATATTCAATTGATTTCGCGAACATTTTAAAGATTGTACAGATATTGTGATTAAACCCACCATCAGTT
>UWOG010061136.1:0-11987 GCA_900490065.1 Neuroterus quercusbaccarum
TTCCACCTCCTTGATCATTGAGTCCGGATTATATTATTATGCAGAACTGAACATGAAGATAGTTAGTATCCAACTTATATTCAATCGCACGATATTTAGTTTTCCTAGTGCAACTGTGGGAATAATCGTTTGCATGTTACTTTTTGTACCACATCTGAGGAAAAAAACGATACCTCGTGCCAGGGTGCAGCCCGAACCCATGACTCTATAATACTTGTCAAAAAGCTAGCCTTCTGGAGACTTCGGCGATAAGATGCGAATAACGTCTGAATGTATCCAATTGTTCCTCTCATATTTCATCTATTGCGTAAAACTATTCAGCCAGGAAGGACAAGAGCGTCATTATCAACCGAGGATGCTCATTATATTTTCCACGATATTTTTCTCAATCATAGTTTCTGATTGGGCCTGTGCTATTTTTTTCGCAGCGCAGCGGAGAGTAAGTCAAGCGTCGAGTCACCGATCTCATATTAGCGCAAAGGAAGCACCGACAACCATCAATCTATGTTCTACGTCATTAAACAGCCACACGAAGCGGCACAGCTCCACTGCACGACTTCCATCTCATTTCATACTTCCAACGTGAATTAAGAGTAAATTTCCTATGTGAAACATCGAATGCGGTAGTAAAAGTGCGAGAACGGATGTTGCGTGCCGACGCTTGCGAACGTGGCGACGCTCGCAACGCAGACACTAATTGCTAGTTGGTTCTTGTCTGCTTCACTTGGAAAGTCTCTTCTCTACACGCGCCATTGACTATTTTATTTGCGTTCATTCATTCCTTCAGGTGCATCATACGACTGCGTATTGACGCTCAATACGAACGGCAGACGAACAAGTATATACTTGTTAATTGGTTCGATTTTAAAATCCCCCAGAAATTACTAAAATTTGCAAGATTGCCAGAAATTACCCGAATTCCCAAAATTACCAAGGATCATTACAATTTCATAAGGCATCAGGAATCACGCGAATTCCAAATACTACCAAGGAGAACTGATATTTTGAGAATCACCAGGAATTTTTGGGATTTTGAGAATCACCATACATTACCATGATTCCAAAAATTTTCATAAATTCATTAGAATCTGAAAATCAATATCACGTGAAATCCGAGGGAGATGAAAGAAATAACTCAAGAATCAGATGAAGCCAAGACCAAATTTGGACTGAACACCGGCAAGGAAAATTGAAAACAATGAAAGAGGAGGAAAGAAGAACAAGGCAACCAACCATACGCTGCGAACGTTCCAGTGTTCATCCAACACCTTTTCCGCGGCTTGAATGAAATGAAATTGAGATTGAATATATTTGTTAGTTCAGACCCACTTAAGAAACTGTATGCTCGCTCTTCAGGTGAACAGGGAGTTTTCCCACGGCGAACCAGAAATGAACTGAGCTTCATACGAAAATAACAGCACATACATGCATTAACCCTACCACGCCACAAACTGCAGAGTACAAGACGAAAGACAGGAAGGTAGACTCCTGAATACCAGAACTAAAGAGCATGAAAGTAATTTTCGCAGAAATGAGTATTACCATAATATGCTTCCGGAACATAAAATTTGAAATGTCGATCACGATTTTGATGGCAAGGGGGTTGGAATTCCATATCGTGAGAATGAAAGATGCAAGAGAAAAATCATGGAAATGCTTTATATGAAAAAATAAGGATAGAGTTCGATAAATCCAAACACTGATTGATCAGATTTCAATAGTTCTTATATGAGTATGATTCATTGCATTTAGATGTTTCAAATTTCCGTGATATTCCTTATTTCCATCTACATAATATACGTTCATTCATTAATTTTGTTTCTCCTATGATAGAAAGGTTATTCGGTTTCCTGTCTCGTGTTTTGTTCAAATTTGATCGTGATTCCATCAGATTTTTGAGTGATTCCTTATATTTCTCACGGATTCTTGGTGTTACTAATTTTTTTTGATTTTTTGACGTTAATCTCGGTGAGTGATCTCGTTCCTCTCTACATGATCTGTTTCCGTATTTCAAAATTGCAGAAATCACCTGGAATAACAAACTTTTTGAGAATGGCCAGAAATTTTCCACATTCCGAGGGTTACCAAAAAGAACTGAAATTTCAGGAATTACCAGGACTTGCCAAAGTCTCGAGGCAAATGATGAGCGGAACTTCTAAACATATGAGTCCCTTTCTCATCATCGCACTCTATATATAATCCTCTTCTTTGCATGTTCTGTCTTCATAAAATGAGATTCGATATAACACATTTTCCTGGCGTTCCAAAACGGTCCTTCTCTCTACAATCGACATACGGTCAGCTATGTTGAACCGGCGTTTCGGATGATGAATTTCACCCCAAAAAATGTATATTCCAATATGTTGCAGGTGGAAATTGATATTTTCCAATCGAACCAATTTCATTACACTCCTGATATGTATACGCAACGAACATACGTAGTTCTGACTATGAGGGTTGCAAGCTCTATTTTCGTATCGGGGATTTAAACTTTGCAGGCCTTTCCGAGTGATTCTCAGGGCATTTTCACAAGCGAGAAAAATATGCATAACAAGGAATATGCTCACTCCTGTACTCTCATATTCCATTAATTCTAGAATCTGAAGTATATTGATGAATTCCTTTCTGGGTATGATTTTTCCAATCTGAATGTGTTACAAAAAAATTATCTCGGGCAGGTCGACTTTCTTCTGTATTCTGAAAAGGTGAATGTTTCAGAAAATATTCTTAAGCCTATCCTGGATTTGTTCCTTCATGAAAATAGCATGAAAATTCCCTGAGAAGGCATGAAAAATCCAGATATTCTGGAAAAATTCGAGGTTGCAACCCTCATGTTCGGACCAACGTGTATCAGTTGCATACTTATATGAGAACTGAGACAATCTTTTTCCCATTGACAGATACCGAATAGCACCTGGAATTCATGACAAGATAATCCTAATCGGCGATGTCGGACTGGAGTGAAATTCTGTTAGTAGAAATAATTTCCTCCGGAATGATTTTCAGATTCTGTACTTCACTCCATGAAGTGATGGAATCTTTATTTTGTCAACTCAAATTTGCGAATCAGGAGGTTATATTTTTGTATGTAATCATCAGTTTTTCCTGAATTATCACAGAGTATAAAAATGAGATCATTAGAACACTCACAGCTCAATTTTATCTGTTTCACTGCCAAGCTGGCTTCACAGTTTATCACTCCCCCCCCTTCCCCTCCACCGCTCACCATGTCATCGATGAACGTTCCTGATTACTTTTCTATCTTGAATCTTTCATGGTGCGACCACAATCGCAATTGCGTTATACTTCTGTTTCAAGGTCAAAAACTACATAATTCGATCATGAGTTTCAACATGTGAGAAAGATACTAGTTCACGCTGATTATACCCGAATCCGGTACATAATCCAAGAATCAGAGTATTCTGCTCTTGGTTACATACTTCTGCATGTTGGCAGGAGAGCCAGTTCTTACGTTAGTCTGTAAGTGCAAAAATCAATACCACATTTTGAATTGAACAAAAATGATGATCGCTCTAGACCTGGGAGGGAATATTGTTTCAAATGATGGACATCATTCCAAGAGCGGTTTGGAATTGAAGAGTGAGTGCATCTCCTACGGGATTGAAATTCACACGAGTGCAGAAAATGCCAGTTTCCACGCCAGTTAATACGTGCATAATTTATCTGTGCTCATCAGAACGTGAAGTTATTCTGATTCCCGTATAGCTGGAGGGGGATATCTACGTCGATAATAATTATATTTGATTATCATATTCACCAATTGAAGGAAGGATAACGGCCAAGCATTGGAACATAGGGCAGACAGTCTTCATCTTGTCTGATTATAGTTCACACTGACAATTGTCTTCAGAAATTTATTCAACAATTCATCTGGTGGATGTTTCACTGTTTCATTGGGTTATGGAGTCTACACTGAAGTGGATATAATTCCGTATTTGCGAACGTCAACTCCTTACTTTTAAGATATTTACATCTGATAAGAGTCATTCTCAGCGAAATTAATTTCGTTTCACACTACTTCAATAATAATTACATCTCCGTTATATTTCATTCGCAATGCTCGATGTATTTCGAAATTTGGAGAGTCCTGTAGACAAATCAAATCTTCAGTCTCTCATTCAGAATCAAACTAGTCATTACAGGAACATATTCCGCTGATGAAGAAAAAAATTATAAGTGGAGGTTTTATCGGAAAGTACACTTGTTGTATTTCCAGGCTGAGAAGCAAATTTGATCTTGTAGGAGATTCTTAACGGATGGACTACAAAGAATATAACGCATTCATAAAATTGAATTTACGTATTGGATGAATTTTTGTGTTGGTTCACTCTGATAACATGATTCAGTGAGAGAAGCAGAACTCTGATGAGAACGATTCACTTCCACAATTGCAGAAAAATTCAGGAATGAATCCTGATAAGATATTCGTGTTGATATCGAATAACTTCTGAAGATTCATAGCTTCATCCTATTCCATACTTTCTAGAACTTTGAAGAAGGCGAGACATTTTCAAGTTCGTCAATGTACAAATGAATGAATTTATCACGTGCCTGACCCACGATATGAGCTCTGACTACGAAGCGATGATGAGGAGATTCATCTCCGTATATCGACATTCTGACAAGACGTCCCAAGCCAAGAGTTCTAACCGAGAGGACATGCGCACTGTGATCTTCTATCTTCATCTCTCCCACGATGAACGCTCGAGTGAGTTCCATTGCATGAACAACTCACAACAACGGCGGCCATTCAGTTCAAATCAATTTTGTGGAACTGCAGTTTGTGAATTAACTGGAACCGCAGTTTTCTTCTGTTATTGAACACGGCTTTCACTCGCATACTCCTCGCGAGGGAATAGGAGATAGAACATCAAAGTGCGCATGTCCGCTTCGTTGTAACTGTAAGCTGCGAAAGCCAATTCAGGATGTTAAAAAGAAAATACCCTAGTTAAAACTCGAAGAGGTTTGTACAGCATGAACAGTCTCTTGATAATCATTCAGTGGCTCTGAAACATTTTTCAGTTTTTTTAGAGCAGCACAATCGCCGCATGCAGCCTAAAGAAACCGGAGGAGCATACTAATAGTGAACTTATTTTTCACTTTTGGATGAGGATCGGATACAACCTACTGCTGTGAAGCCTACATTAGTCGAACGATATGCCTCACTCTCATGGATAGTAGTATGAGACAAATGTTCGCCACATACATGAACAGCAAAATTCTATACACATCAGATATATGATTTATGAATCAGCACATCAGCTCCGATGTCAAAAATTTCCAGAACATAGAATTGATGTAATGGTGTTCATAAAAATGTAGTGGATGCAGAATTTTTGTATAAACATTTCAGAATGAACCGATGAACCTCTGAAACGTAGATTCGTCTCTCTCTAAATTTAGAAAAAGGTGACCAGCATTTTCACTATGTGAAGCTCAATCCATCACAGAACCATCATGTGCAGGTATGGGAAAGGCAGATCTCCTCCTCAAATGTCTTCTCACTCTCTCTTTCTCTCTTCTCCTCTCCTTCTCTAGCGGACATGCTACAGAGTGGTTCTGTGTCTATTGGTTTTTTCTTGATGAACGATTGATTATTTATATTATAAAAGTGATTGATATATTGCATATGGACATTATAATGTAATAAGTTTTTGGTGGGGGCACCGGAAAGTTTTAAAAACAGTGACTCGACAAATTTGGAGTGATAGGTGTGACGTCACAATGCAAAGCAATTCGGAAAATGGAGAAAATTTTTGGAGAGAACATCCTCGATACAACGCCATACTTCCACTGTATTTACATGGATCCGAATATACCTAATGAGCTCAATCATCATGAGGTCAACTTTTGAAATCATTCCAATTTTCAAAATACCACTTATCATCGGAATGAAAAAATGACTCATGAGCCACAGAGAGTAAAATTCTTCCTAAAAACATTCGTGTCACATAGAAACAAATATCATCACGAGAAATCATTATTCCCATCATATAAGGCTCAGTGTACCTAACACTGCTTTCTCGATATATTAATACATAACGGAGAGCGTACGTATTGGTTGCTGCATCTTATGCGTCGATTCCCAGGAATATAATGGTGTTGAACAACCCTCCTTCGCCACTACAAGAGTGGGACATTTAGTAGGTTACTTTTCATCAATTTGAGTTTTTTTGCCGCAGGAGAAAAGTTCTCAATATGTGCCTATATTTTATCCCTATTATCTGCTTTTCCAACTCAATCTTGAATTGATACAGCTCTTAATCATACCCACGGACCGAATCGAGTGAAAAGTGCTCAAAGAATGTTTGAATTCAACTCAATTCAACATTCACCTTTTGATACTCTATCAGACATAACTTTTGCCACTGTACAGGTTTCCATTTGGTTGATTCATCATGGGAAAGGAGAGATTCCCAAAGAGGTATGGATTTGATAAAATAGCCTTTCAGGTAGCTGCTTGTGCCCTACTGTGACTCTTATGTTTCGGATAATAAGTGCATCTCGCGTTTCCGCGGGAAAATCAAAATTGGATGAATAGATGCATTTTTCACACACGAGTGCATGAGCTCGCTATTATAATCATTGGAGCATTAGCTCATTTCCCTCTCGGCGTAGACGTGACTCTTCAGCTCGGAAAGCGAGTGGAGTGAGGATGCAGTTACGAAGATTTTATATTGACCTGGAATTGATTTATATCCATCAGATTGACATTTCAGTTCCACAACGCTGCTCTGACCCAGGTATCTGATCAATCTCTCTAGTAATCACTCCGAATGAAGAACGTCACGGAGTCAGCATGTGTTTTCCTTCACTTGGGTTCACTGGTATCCAGGATCTTTCGTTCCAGCCTTCATCCACTCTACTGACATTCTTTTCATCAATTATTCGTTGCCATACTTTCCTCTCCTGACATATTTCCTTAGCTTTTTGATAGTCTATGTCTTTTCCTAAGAAAGCTCTTATGTTTCCGTCGCTTGTTATGTCTCTCCAAATGAGAGTTTTATCCACGTGATCTGAACATTCTTCCCGTAGTCTGCCTCTGAGCACGCTGCTATTCACTCCACTTTGATATTCATGTTCCGTCAGTCATTCGAATGGCATTCACTCAGCATGTCCAAACATCGTAACCGATTTCTTCCCTATGTGTCAAAAATCGTATTTCCTGCGTCAAATTCTTTCATGAAAATCTCGCAACTCACTTCATCCATAAGAGTTCTTTCGCATGTTATGCGGAAGTCAACAACGTCTTGATCTAACAGATGTTCGCAATCATTCCCGGGGCTGGCGATGAGCACCATTTATGGTTTTGGACCTTCTCAGTCATTTGCTAGTTCCAGAACCCCTGAAAATTTATAGTTCAGATGTTTGTCAGCTTTGATTCACAGTTCATGCGGGCAATTGTTACTTGCGGTCGATCAGTCAGAACATCAAGAATGAGCTGATAGGAATTTGCTCGCAGATTCGATATTGCTGGTGTTGGCGTTCTGAAGCACTGATAATAGATGGTTTTAGTTACGAGAGTCGAGTTGACAGTTTACTGGTTCGAATCCCTCTTCCATATTGAGTAACGTGCCATTCTTTGCATCTTTATCTGGTGACACTTTTATGAAAACTGCACTTTCACGATGGATCTTGATCATTCTCAGGGACTGAGACCGTATTCGAAGGCCTAGTTCCGCTTCCAAAATTAAAATGGCTTGACACTGCTGCTGAGTTTGTAGGATTTTGCATTCTCACACGTTTTTTTGTTTCGTTCAAATGCATATGTGAGACCTTGCGGTGAAGGTTTTACGTAAGTGCAATCGGATCATTCGTGATATATATATCTCGAGCAAACAGAGGCTTTGTGTTGATTTGGCATGTATTGACTGTAGTGGAGCATGAAAAAACTTACATTCGATTTTGAATGAGAACTAATCTACAAGCCGGAAACAATCTGTTATATTATATTGAGCGTCTTCGTTCTGCTGGAGAGAGTATATGATGCTCTTCTTACACTTTGCTTCCTCTCATTACAAAGAGAGGCCTTTCGCGATAAAGTTTATAGTAGAGCACACGCCCAGAAGAGCAATGATTTATTTTTTGAACACAGATTTCACTGCTACATTGTAAAAAATTCCTATCACTGTTCTATACTTCTAACATGCATGACAATCATGAATTGATTTCCAATCATTTGAACACATGGAATTGGTTCTCTCGATTCCGATTCCCAACATAATTCACTGTTGCAAATAATGAACATTCATTCAGTTGAATGTTTATCAACTTGAGTTCATCAATTTCTGATTTTCCACACCAATTCCATTCGTGTGAATATTCCCAGTTTAGGAAATTCTTGTTCCGAATGAAAATAAGCACAGGATATTTCATTCCAAGGATTTCTGATATTCAGGAATTCGTCTGAATGACAGATAATAGAAGATTCCAATGAGAAATTATTCATCCTCGATGAAATTGCATGTTTATAACTTTTGAATTTCCCCTTTAGTTCTGCCGATATTTCCTGACATCTGCGCTACGACCATTCAATATGAATAAAAAATCTCGTGTACAATCGAGCTCTTCTCTTTACGTCGCTGTTCCTGAGAGTCAACTTATCAGACTGAGAAACTTGAATGCATCCTCACAGACCATTCGACCCTCTGGCACTGTTTGAAGATCTATCCTTCAAAGACTCTCGTAATGGGATAAGAATGAGGTTTAGTGGTACGCGAATGTTTGTCTTATGTTTTGTTTAATGCAGAAAAGTCTGGTGCCAGAGATGACGAGAACATTATCATTCATCAAGGGTGCTTATCAACTCTCCTCAGATGTTCCTCTCGAATATAGCTTAGGATCAGGTATTCAATAATTTGTCCATCTTCCAGTATTGCACCGGAGAATGACTTTACAGTCACAGCACCGATCGCAAATGTCAAGTTGCGGTGAGATCAGATTCGTCTCACCGGGATGTTATGATCATCCGCAAGATCTCGTCCTCTCATGACGTGAACCAAGTCGTGGAAATTCAATTCAGAATCTTCATGTCGCTCAAGCTCTCAATCTGAAAGACACAGGGAACCTTCCGAAACTCCAGCGTCTCCAGTGGTTACTAGAATCTTATCAGATGTTGGATTCAATATTGTATGGATGAAATCAAAATATGCTTCAGGCCTTGAATGTTCTTCATACACATGATCTTCTTATCTGCCAACAACTCGAAGCAAAGTGCTGGAGCCATTTCAGGCATGCACCTGTCACACGCCTAGTTCATTGCGCTCACAGTATTTTGTAATTATATTACCGCCTGGCGCACAACAATCTTGTTAGAAATCCTGAATTTATACGTGTTGAAACAGAATTAATTGTCGAACAGAATCGGTCTGCAGTCATTCATATACGAATTTTAAATTCTGTATTTCCTCAGTCCATACTGTTGGAATTGAAGCTATATTCATGAGTTTGATCAATTTCATGAGAGAAAATGTTGAGTGAGGACCAATTGATGATGTAGTGGAATTCAATAGATCTAGATTGGTGCGATTGTAATATTCAGAAATTCCACCTTTCCAGGATGAATGAAGATCTCTGGCAATATTGAGAATGATTAAGTGCTTGAGTCAGTTCATGAATTATGATCCCCTCATCAATGGTGCAGTCCTGACACGTAGTGCAAGAAGTTAAGAAAATGCTTCCATATATTCTGATGATGAAAATCCAATTATTATCCTGAGAAATGGAGTAAATAGACTCATTATTGCACAAAGTCTTACAGTTTAGATGATTCATTCACCGCCAGGGTTGCACCTACAAAATATTTCAGCATGAAGTGGAAGATTATGCTGGCCTAATCACAGTAGGTATAGGTTCTGCTAGTTGTTGTTAGGCCGAAAAGAGTTATATATTTTCATTCGTTGTGCCTTTGCAAGGAAGGTTTCTACTGCAAACTAGTCTCAGGTTGTACTTTCGGAGGTTTCCTCGAGCCCGTTAATCGATTCACACTCAAAATAGAAGTTGTTACTAATATTCACAGAAATAAGAAAACGAATTACGTAGACGCTGATAAAGAGGTACGTATGAAATTCGAAGCCTCAAAGGATAGTAGATTATCAGCATAGTTCACGTGGAACAGGAGCCATCTACATTGTATCTCCATATGACAAATAATTGTATAGGATCGTGAACAACAGAAGTGTAAGACGTTCATCATTATCAACGTTGAGAGAAATTACACTCCAGTGCCAGGAAATTTAAGAACTCTCTGTTAGATGGTTGCATGCCTGAATTCCAGATCACTCCATGAACATATTATGGATAACAGAGTATGGTTATACTGCACACCTAAATATTTTCTAACCCGATCAGCAACTTTGAATCCTTCAGAACCTTCTCTCCTCAATTCAGGAGAATACAGCCGGTCGAAATAGAAATAAGAGTAATGTGACATGAGATGAATCTCGGTGATTCAGTCCGTCATTTATCATTAACAAATGATGAAAGGAGGGTATGGATGGAAGAGGAATTTGGTGGATGTATTACATGAAGATGAAGTCTTAATCAGATATTCAGATAAATGTCTGCACTGCAACATTTGGAAAACGTTATGTTATAATTATGAGTCATTTTTTATTAATTTTTGAGCGCGAGACACTGGAATCAAGACTGAATACTGCAGTTTAGACTGGATCTTCTCCGAGTCCTCTACGATTATATTGAAACCAAAGACAGATTTACATAGGGACAAAGAGTCGATCATTATGCTATATGAGTCTCTATCATGTGTTGAATTTTCATTCTCAGGCTCTCGGAAGGTGGTTCAGATGGATTTTGTATATTATCAGTGTATCTTTTCTTGAATGCGTTTCATTCTGTATCAGGATTCGTTGAATGGTCTCCTTGTAAGTGTAAATTCAGAATCCACAGGACGTCGTTTCAACTTCATGTTGGAGTCAGCGTTCCTTGAATGCAGCATTTAAAAAAACATTTAGATATGGATTGTAATTCAATAATTTTAAATGAAGCCATCGAATCGCCATCATTCCAATGATCATTTCAGGAAAAAGCTTTCAAAAACTGACAAGGTAATCTCAAAGTAACTTCTTACATCCTCAGCTCAATGAGAAAGTATAAGATCCATGTAGAATATGACCCCCCTCCCCAGTTTTCATCGAATGTCCACGTGTTGAGATCCCCTGAATCCGAAAGGATGGTTTTTACGACATTGTCTGTCTGTCTGTTGTCTCTGTTGTCGTTGTTGCCGGTGTTGTCGTTTTTCTCGTCGTTGTCGTCATTGGAATCTATACCCACGATAACTATCGGAGGACTGATCGAAATAAATTGGGCTTTGGCAAACTCATTTAGTATGCGAAAAGGAAGGGAGAGCTCGTTAACCAGCGCTATATAGGCAAAATACATATAGAGCACCAATCGCTTGTCATGAAAAAATCTAAAGATTTTGTCGGAACCATTTTTTAATAGAATTCACGGTTTTCGATTGACTCGAGGAAGAGTGTTTGAGAATAGAAAACTGTGTTTTTCCGTCAAAATATCCGAGATACAGAAAAATAATAGTGAACAAAGCTGTAAAACTAAGAAAATCTACATATTCCGTTGTAACTGTTTGTTGATTAAATGCATGGTTTTGCTTCAATTCGAAAAAATGCAAAGTGATCCACTTTGCAGCAAAATCAGGTCATGAAAACCGAGCACGAAGTGCGAAGACCAGAAAAACCCGAGTGTGTAGCGCCACGATTACTAGTTCGTACGCCAATTTCATCTATTCAAGAATTGGTGCTTCGAAAGCAATTTTAATCGTGAGATGAATTGTATTCATCGAATAAAGAGCTCTCAAGCCTATAGAAATCAGCATCTCAAGTTTCAGGAGAACAAACACGAAAAAGCGCGATGACCAAACTGGAAGCGTCAGATCTGTCTGAAGCTCGAGTTCCTGGAATTTCTCTGGAACAATAATATGATTGTGT
>UWOG010061217.1:0-19096 GCA_900490065.1 Neuroterus quercusbaccarum
AAATGTCACCATTGAATTTTGATAAGACAATATGTTCTCGGTTTGGCACGGGCACATAGGTATTATTCTCTTCTCGCAGCCTGATTGGTTCACCTTCAGGAAAAACATATCTACGGAATTCGAATTGAATGCGCTCATTTGTTCGAGGGATGAGCCGGATGTAGCCGAGTTTTTCGAATGAATATCCAAAAACCTCGATGGAAGGAGGCCTACTTGAAGGAGACCTGGACCTGGGACGAACAAGAGACTCCTCTGGAGAAGTTTGATCACGCAAATGTTTTCCTCTAGCAGAAGATGAAGGAAGAAGAGAATTATGTTCGCGATGATTATTCTCGTCGATCTGTGAGATACATTCGGCAAGAAGAAGCAGATTCCCATCAGAAGCAGGAGAAGAAGGACTAGCATTACGTTTACCATGCTTAACACAGCCTGACTGTGAGCTACATCCTGCAAGGAAAAATTTGCTTATAAAAACACATTCTTGTATATTATCTCCATACTGATTCAATAATGAGAAAGCTTCAATAACTCTCACGACATTCAGACATTTCCTGTAAATCTATCCTCTACTCATTCATCCATTTTCCCTCATCCTGGAGTTTCGGTTGACAAATAACACTAAACTGTCATTCCGAAATGCTGAAAAGATAATATAATTGGATCTTTTCGAAAATTCTGTAGGAAAAAGTTGAAGCTGGTAACTTTCAGGTTTAGGATATGCATAGCTTGTCGTGTTCTAGTGAACTTCAATGGATTTCGATTCGAAATGTTATCATTGTGTAATTCCGATTCAAATTCGGGAAAAACTTCCTCGAAACGGTCGTTACGATGATTTTTACTTCACTGAATTCTTTGTCTCCATGCACGGTTCTCATTCGTCCTAGATGAGTCTAATCAATCGGAAAATTTTGATGAACTAAGCAAGAACAAGATTTTGATTCAGTATTATGATCCAGAGCACAAGTTCACTGATATTTTATTGTCAAAATACATCACTTCAGACACACCATGACATTTTCTTGAATGAAATAGACAGCATGAAGTCATCACATGCGAAAGAAGAGATATCGCGATAGAATAAATTTCAGTTGTTACAGTGTGGATGCCGAAATGACTATTCGATGACACATGTATATCAAACCAAAATGATATTCACCAATTGAAGTGAGGATGACTGCAGAAGTGAATGAGAAAGTGGAGACCATCCTCATTCCAGTGGAGTATGAAGGAAACTGATGAATGCTTCAATTTCTAAAATAGTCGGAAACTGTGACTGAAGGATATTGTATGGCATTGTTAGATTACATTCATAAATATGTACAATTAGCGTTTATCTCACACATATGTTATATAACGATATTGCCAGTATTGAGCTTATCTTCCTTGAATTATGTGTCCACCTCACAATGTTCATGACGGTCATTAAAATTATGATATCATAATTTCATATAGAACGTAATTTCCGAAACAATTCGCTGATTCAAATTGCCCTTGATAGACTCCTCAAAGCTTTGAGTAAGATAATGATTCCGCTCACCAACCACCTTTGAGAACCTATTTCCAGTTCGTCGATCGAAATGCTCCCAATGAGATGATCTATCCAATTTCTTATAAAAACTCTGTCATCCAAGTTTGAATATGATCAATAGAATTGTTCATCTTGAATTATTTCGAAAATCTAAAAATCCAAACGAAGAAATTAATCCATCTCGTTGCTATATGATAAATTTCACATTGAAGGTTGCCGGAATATTTACAATAGTCTTATCTATTCCTGAAGAGATTCATCAGTGGGAGCAATGTTCAATTCGTGTTTGCTGTTGCTACTTCTGCATGTTTCAACGAAATTTGCTCACTTTATCTCCACGCAGCACACAAAGTCAAGACTATTTTCCTAACCGTTATCATATGATTGCTAAGGACGTAGTAGACGACAGGTTTATTACTGAAATATTGTGAGAACCTACGGCTGCGTAGTTCCATGTTTCCTTATTATTTTTCCACATTTTTTATCTCATCAATCAATATTTTTATGTTTTGATGTAACTGATTTGAATATTTGGCGTATCATTTTACAAATCGAACAGAGAATTGGCCGACTCATTATTGGTTGAATCAATACTTTCTTCACGGGTTCATCATCGAAAAAAAGAAGATACGTATTTCAGGATTTTTTGTCAGCAATTTTTGGGGAAATAGGAAGGGTTGGAAAATTCAGAATTCAAGTGGAGACTATTTCTTTGAAATGCATAACTCCTGTTGTATTTGATCCAGAGACCTTTTTACATTCTCATCTCGATGAGAAGGAATTGGTTTTATGTGAAAAATGACTTGCGTAGATTCAAAAAAATTTCGACGTTTTGAGGCCCTCTGAGTCAGAAAAAAGGTTTTTCACGAAGGTGTCTGTATGTCTGTCTGTCCGTCTGTAGTCTGTGGTTTGGTGTATGCACGATGACATTCGAAAGATTATTCATATTGGATTGTGCTTTGGCTCAGTTCTTGAAAGCCTAAAAATGGTAAACAAGTTCGTGAACCAGCTATTTTGGATGATAATTGAAAGATTGAGCACTTTTCGAAAATTTTCGAGACCACTCTTTCAGAAATTTAGTAATTATGTGGACAGTCATGAGGAGAACTTAAAAGGACAAAAAACAACACATCATATGAGAGAGTCTGGTGAAAAAGGAGGTTTCTCTTCGAGAGCCCTACGAGATGATCATGAAAACTTTTCGAATTCTTCAGAAAAATTCAAATTTGAAAATTTTTGAGAACACTTTCTCCAAAATTCGAAAATTCTATGTGAAGTTATCAGTCGTTCTCAGGAAGACGAACAAGTTACCTCTGTGACATTTCCCGATGAGCGTCGAATGCGAGGTTTACATGATTTTCAAACCAAATATCGAGCGCGGAGCGCGAGTGTCTTGATGAGAATGTGTTCCTCAAAGTCGATGGAACCTTAGCTTAATCTGGAAACATTGGAGTTGGCCAGTTGCCCTAAAACGGATGAGTTGATCTCTGGATGAATGAACATATAATTAATCATCAATCAATTAATGAAATACAAACTCTATTCACAGGTTTTGATTCCCATGAACCATAACTTGGTTTCATTTAGTCTCATCGATCGACCCTAGAATCCACACAGAATCAGGTTATCAGTTATGGAATGTATCCAAATCGGTCATAGATTAAACATATATATCATTTTTCTCTATTCTGGCCAGGAGATTCATATGAGAGCATCTTAAGCTCCCCACGATCATTTCTCCGAAAATAAGTAGGATTGGAATTCAATTGGTTCCTCATTTCTGTTTGAACAGAGTTCAAGAAGTCAGAAACTCATTCGCAGAATAAATAGTTGTGTTTCATGCTCCATTTCGGAAAGAAATGATCATATTGCTGGCAATATCCTTTTCCTGGATCATCGCTCACGAAAGTGAATAACGAAGCACTGTGGCGGTAGCCATCTGGGAAAGACGCATCCACCCAAGATGTTTTGACTAGAAAATTCAATGCTAGAGCTGATATTTACCAGTTTGTGGTAGTCGGACTGGATGCGCCTAATCAAACTTGTGAATTCAGGACACTGGTTGATGAAATAATGTTGATAAATCCTGGTACACTTCACCTATCAACATTAAACTATGTGCCGGACTCTGGTGTCATGATGCGTCAGCTTGCTGATAGATTTCACCAATCACTGTTCGGAATAATTGAAGCTTCCGCTATAACTTTGCATTCATTCTTCGGAAGTGTTGAATGAGAGTCACATCCAACATTATAAAACAGAATGTAAGGCCCGCTAGTGGAGATCCTGAACTTCATTTCTAAGCATATGCTCAAATCCCTGTGACGTTTGAACTTTCCTCAGAGAATGAACAGCCTGCACACAATTAGCAAGGCATTATCCTGGCTGGAAAGGCGTTCACACCAGACACACTCGACCCATGAAATGAGGAATCAGACCGTCTCTCTAGTTTGGCAGGTAAAACCTCCAGGAGGCCAACTGATGCCGAAATTGGTGAATGCATCAGCAAAGATGAACTCACTTTCAACACTCCGCATGAAGGCTCTCAGTAGTGGAAAAAGTATGTGATGACACGAATCACCATCGTGAGTCCTGAACCCCACCTTTTCATCAGATTGGAACTGATGATTTGAAGCGTTAGTTTGATAAAGCTGACTTTTTCACCCAGCCTTGCACATACCTGTGAAAATCACGAAGCTCAATTTCATGAAGCAAGAGTGAACCTAGCAAAATCGATCAGTCATTCAAATGAATAGGTACGTGTATAACCTGAACTTCACAGAATCGGAGGAATTCGTAGGAGACAGATCCAAAGATAACTTTATATCCTGGGGATTCAACACTCTCAATTACTCTGAGTTCGAGTACTCGCATATTTTGAAGATTATTGCCACGAGAGCTGACCAGTAAAAAGAAACTTATTCCCGATCACCAAGGTTCCTCTCATAGGGAGTTATTGAAGGAGGGTGGTGAGTTCTACTTCAATAGTCCTTTCGACATTGAATTAAATTCCGAGAATTCGACAGGAGTTGCTTCTAAGGACAAACTGAAAGCAAATAGAACGACTCTTTCCATAAAAACCCTGAAATTTATCGAAAACGTCAAATTTGACACGAGCATGTTGCAAATAGAACGAATCCATCATGATGAGATGAGATCGATCTCTGAGATGTGCGAATCGAAATTCACAGTATCGAGTAAGAGAGTTGGGAACATTTGACGAAGTCGATCCAGAACCGACATTCATTAGGATAATTTTATGTTTGATGATTTTCAATGCCAACGATTGTAGAGTACGAGGAAAAAATTAGAAGTGACATTTTATTCATGACATTTAAACTTTTATAAAATAGTTTCAGTAGGAAATTAGATATTTCATTCTCTAAGTAGCATTTTGATTGATGAACTAGAACTGCGTGTCAGAAATTACTTAAGAACAGAATATTCATTTTCCTCGAGGCGTAATACATGGTACGAATGCCTCTTATTCGATATGATGATGTAATAATCACAATGATTGTGATAAACATTGTGAAATGATGCTATTCCGTGAAGAGTAATATCTTGATAAAAACAAAGTCGATATCCAAGATAAATGTATGTAAGATAACCGCTTATTATGTAAATATTTGTAATCAAGTAACGGGATGAAATCCTCCTCAGATACACTCGTCAACAAATTTTCACACTGGGGAGTACATCAGTTGCCTCTGTACTCTACTCAAATTAGGATGGTCTGCGTTTTGGGTTTCTCTGTAGCTGTCATCCTCACTTCAATTGGTGAATATTATAATGATACAGTATACATTCAGTAATCTGAGGGCTATTCAAATATCACCACTGTGACAACTGGAATCAATCTCATTAAGTTAACATTTTTCCTGCATATGATTACTCCATGCAGTTTATCATCATTCATGGAACTATTTTGGTGTCTCGACAGTGGTATTATTCTAGAGACACTCATGAGGGCTTTTTTAACTCATTCTAATGGCTCGAACGATCCATATAATCAATGCTGAGACCAGATTATATCAGCGAATTTGTGGTACAGATCATGATACTAGATCTCAATCTACTTTCAGCACAGTTGGTCTCCATATTTGAAATGATAAGAACTTATCTGAAAAGAATTGGAACGTAATTAGATCAATTTCGAATTAGAGCATCAGCAAGATTTCTTATGTGATACATAAAATGCCTTTGACACTCATCTCAGAAGGAAATCATACTTCAACTCTGATGATCAAGTCTCAACCATGAATCGAAAATAAATTCCAAATTTCAATTCGGAAAATACTATATAAATACTTTGAATTGAACTTTTCCGAAGTTTACTAGAACACGATAAGCATGATTGTCATCAGGTTCATCAAAGAATTCGTCAAATGAAATGCATCCAAAGATATCATGCGGAAATGTGATGTCGATGATAATCATATATTTCAGTTAGGATATTAATTTGTTGATCGACGAGGGCAAATAATTGAAAATACACAATTATTTTGCGACGTTACGTCAGCTTCGGTTTGCTGACCACTCTCGGCTTAGACGTTTGAAATTAAAAGAATCAACAAATCAATATTCTAACTCAAAATGGAGGGTGATGCGTATTCCAATATTGATAATCTCATATTTTCTTGCAGGATGTAATTCACAGTCTTCCAGTAATGCTCATAATAAACGTGATCCTGGTTCTTCTTCCTCTTCTGCTGACAATCTTCATCTCCTCGCAGAATGTATTTCACAGATGGAGGAGAACGCTACTCACGCACAAAATCCTATTTTATCTCCTTCCTCCGCAGGAAGAAAACATTCGCTTGACCGGACCTCCCGAGGGAAGGCTCCTGTTCGTGCCAGGTCCAGGTCCCCTGTAAACATTCCTCCATCTACTATGATACTTGGATATCCACTGGAGAAACTTGGATATATTCGGCTCGTTCCCCGCACGAATGAGCGCGTCCAATTCGAATTCCGGAGATATGTTTTCCCGGCTAATGATCGAATAAGACTGCGAGAAGGCAAGAATATCTATGTGCCTGTTCCAAACCTAGATCATATTGTATTATCAATACCCAATGGTGATATTTTTGCAATATTAGTGCGAAGCGGGTTCCTGCGTGGAATGTATAGGAAGCATAGAGATCATCCACGGATTAAAATAAATATGAGGAGCGGCTCTCTCGATAACATGACTCCGAGTGAAGTGAGGGATTGTCCAGTAGGCAAAAATCACCCAATTTTCCCAAGAAGTTTCATTCAAGCTTTTGGAAATTACGATTCACTACAGGCCGAAAGCAATCACAATGACGAGCGCAATACTGCTTCTTCTTCTCTCCCTGCTGGGAGGAATTCACCTGAACGGATTTATCTCCAGGAGTCTCCAATTCACTTTAGGTCTGTTTCTCCTCCAGGCAGGCCTCCTTCCGATCGAGTACTTGGATATGCAATCGAACAACTTGGATATATCCGGCTAATACCCCAGGCCGATCCGTCCCAACGATTCGAATTTCGAAGATACGTTATTCCGCCTTATAAACCAATCCGATTGCAACATGAGAATACGTATTTGCCTGTACCAAACCGAGAACATATTGTATTATCGACATCTTATGGTGACGTTTATGCCCTACTCGAGTATACTGGGATTCTTCGTGCAATGTATTCGACGAATAAGAATAAGGTCCGGGTAAAAATAAACATGATAAGCGGCGCAGTTGAGAAAATAACTGCAAAAGAACTCAGAGAATGTCATGTAGGCGAAAATTACCCAATATTTCCACGGTGGTTCACAGAAGTTTATTCGAATGAAGATTCGCTACAGCATGTGTATCGTTGATCCAATAGAAGGAAAGAGGAATCGGAGTAGTTTGCTCTTTGTTACCCATGATTTGACCGGAATAGATAAACATATATGGATTTCAACTTATTATGGTTATGAAGGCTCCTCTGATGTTTTATCATCGTATCATCGTATCCTCCGCGTATCAGGCAAACAATACTCATCGAGGGAGCGAGATGTTCATTCAAAGAGTTGAAATCCTGATTCTACGTTAATATCAGCGTGAAAACGTCACGGAGTAATTTCAATAGTTTTTCTTGCATCATCAACGAATCTGGAAAAAGTCAATACCACATAAGTAGTATACGACTCATGCGAGTATGGATGCCCTTGGAGTAGCCTTCTGCCGACGTTATTGATCATCTGAGTTCGAAGTCCTCAATTTATTGAGAGGAACTATCGGAATGATTCTCTGATTTGAGAACGCGAAATTTCGCATATAATGCGAATTCGAACAAGTCTAATGTTTATCATGTTTCCTTGATGTTGTTCCTTTTGCATGATACGATGGAGATGTGATCAAAATAATATGAAGATACGTTCTGGCGTATCCATATTGTTCATTCGGCTTGATAAGGGCGCTTGCGTCCAGATATGTAGAGTTTTGATGGAATCGGCATGCTAGTTCGGAATCAGAGATTGAGAACGAAAATATAAGAAATGAATCCTAATACGTGAGAAAGATGGAAAAATATCATGAGGGCAACTTCGAAGACTGTAGTGTCTTCACTTCACCCATGAGTGTGATGAAAACTGCTTGTATCTATCTTTACCATCATAAAGCACTGATATATAAAGAATACCATGTTATATAATGGCCAAATTATTTTCCAGAACATCGATCGGATATTCATTCTATGCTGTGAGAAACAATGGAGACACTCTCTACCTTATGGATGATGAAAAGCGATTATTATCACGAATTAAAGAATTCTAATCTCAGAGATGTATGATGATAATCACATAGATATTGTGAGCTTCTCGAACGAGGCCTTTTCTAACGAGGCAAGTAGGCTTATCTTGAGAACGACTGAAGAAAATTTGGAGAGGGAGAGATAGAAAGAAACAGAGAGATAGAAATAGTTAGAGAGGGAAGGATGGATAGAATGAATGAGGAACGGTAGAGAGATAGAGAGTCAGCGGAAAGAGATAAATTTCTGTTAGGATAGTTGGCTCCGTAACTTAATACTTGGATTCAGGAGGAAAATCACATCTTAGCTGACTAAATTGACTGTTAATTCATAAGTATATCTTAGAAACCCGAATTATGAATTTTTCGAATTGCTTCCAAATTATCAGCCTCAGGAAATGGATGTTCAATAGGAACATAATTCTGAACTCTTAGGATGGATTTGGAACAAGAAACAATCTACAACAATGAGATAAATTGCATCTGGAAATGTAATATACTATCGATGATCAATGCACTTTTTTCTAAATTCTGACAATGAAGTGAGAGTCGAGATGCTGATCCGCTGAGAGCACGCAAAGAATATATGTCTTGAAAACTTTAAATATAGCGGGAGGACAAGATACTCCAAATTCATGGACCCTCTCGATACATAATAATAATTTTCTGAACGAATAGGTATTGCTCCGTTCCTCAATGTATGGTCAGCACACTATCAAAAGATCATTCAAAACATCCTGAATAATCAAATTTTTTATATAACTTGACTCGAATTCAGGACAGTAAGATCATCAGCAAGTGGAATAGAAGAAATGAATAACCAAATATGATTCGAAATTTGTCCCCTACTCATCCTCTTTCACACCAAGTTGCAGGAATCAGGAGCGGAATCGACAGAGATATAGTTTGTCCTTCGTTCGACTTCTCAGAAGTAATAGAAATAGTTTCAGGGAATCTGCACTAAAACACTAAATCTCATGAAAAAACATGTTACGAATTGAATTGAAGGATCCAAGGATGAAGTGATATTTTTCCCGCAGATAATCGAAGAGGATCACAGTATTATAGTTCCTATTACTTTTTACTCTCATTAGTTCATGAAATTTCACATTAGAATGTGGAGGTAGGAAGTTCAGGTCAGGAGTGTTGCAGGTCGTCAATATTCGGAGGTGGAGTCAGCTAGGGTTAGCGTTATATCACTCAGGTTGATTGTTGAGTTGGTAAAGTCCACCTAACTCTACCTTGAAAGAAGGCAATATAAAGGCGAGATGTAACATGCTGACTTCATAATTGGAGGCGAGGCTCAACATTCTCAGTCACAATATACTCATGCCAGGAAAGTGAATCAGAAACGTCATGCCTCATATTATCGATCAGATTGATTGCGAGATTGTTGATTGGAAGCACTTGATCTCCTAGAATCAATTCCACATCAAATGCAGGGTTGAAACATCACCATGATCTTCCAAGTCAGTAGGTGCGTCAAAAATGAAAACAAAACGTTCCGTCACAGCAGCATCGGTTCTTGCACTATTCACGATGTTCTTGAACCAGATCCCATCACCGACCAAATGCAGTAGCAAATAAACGCATTACCAAGAGCTGTTTTTAAGTGTAGACACGTTTTCCGACAAGCTGCCTTCACAAGATCTTCGAGACGTTTTCAAATAAATTTGGATATGGAGACTGTGATGACCAGTCCAAGGTCATGATGTCATTTTCCGCTTTCCAAGCGGTGCAGAGACGACTTCGATCTCTGGGGTCGTTATCCTCTTGCAAGATCCAATTGGTATCATTGACTTCGAACAACTTTCTAGAAGACCTTAGAAGACCACGTTGGTATATCTGCAAAATTTCCTGATCGTTGAGGTTCTCGGTGAACAGCTCTGAACATTCAAGACCGCGCTCAGAGAAGCATCCTCAAACATGGACCTCCACTGAGTCTGTAATGGACCGCTGAAGAAATCTACTGCCCACCTTAGAACAGGCATACTCAATGTCAGACCATGCTCATAACGACGCTTCGTCAGGAAAATAACTTTCGACCCGTCCCGGTCGAGATTTCCAGCAGGCCATGCTTTCTGTTTCTCGATAGGGGTTTCTGAGAGTAGAGGTTTTTGCCTCATGCTACGGTACTCCATCTTTTATTCAGCCAATCGCTGGTGTTGATACCAATGTGTACACCCTTTTTGGACAGTATAGCTTTGGAATTTCGCAAACCGAAATCAAGCAGCCGCTGCGACAGACATTTCCGGTCCTTCTAGATGAAACACAAGAAGACGGCTTCAGAACGTTCAGCGTGATAAGAACTCATTCTTGTTCGCGTGCTTTCTCTCGAACAATTCGAACGGAAATGAAGTGGTATGATGATTGCATGTCAGTCCTCTGAACGTACTTCGAATTTAAAGAAAAAGGTTCGAAAATCTCTGGTAGTTTTGAAAATACAGACGGGACGATCTTGTTGAAAAGACTGTACCCTTTTCTCGATGATATTCCACTATCAAAACGTCAAGAGAAAAATGCGAAAAATACCTGTCCTACTATTTTTGAGGTCGCTCTCCTCAATGAGCGATCAGAATTGAATACAATTATGTTTTTCAAGCAATTCTAGTTACATGATGTAAGAGAGCACGAATTCATCAGACCTGCTCTTTTCCTCTTTAAATTTTCTATGTCTCATCGCAAGATTCTCCATCTATGGAGCAGTGTAATCGTGTCCTCGATTGTTGTACTTCCGAATGGTAGCATAATTTCAAATTCCATTCCAGTCTGAACTTGCAAAATAACGGCAAAAAAAATTGAAAAATGTAGCAAGTTCCCGACTGATTATTCCTTCTGATTGGAACCCGCTTCTCACAAGCAGCGTGGAAGGTCTATATATTTGCTATGGTTTTTTATGTCGCTGGATACGAATTCGCTTTCATTCTTGAAAAATCCATTCGTCTGAATATTCTGTTCAGATGGATGATTGAAATAATTGAAAAATTGTCGAAAAATGTTCAAAGAATCGTTATCTACGGGGAAATTACGTTGAAAAGATGAATCATCAATTATAATCATTCAAATAATCAGGTTCATTATCAGCCAATCACTTTTTTTCATACCCAAATACCATGTCGCATATCGTTTCCTGGATTTTCGGGATCGCTGATGACGACTGTAATATCAATTTTGCAAAATCATGTTGCTTGATTGATTTTTCGATGATAAATGCAAAAATTGCATACTCCTGCAACAAGCATGCTTCTGCATGCAATGATTCAGATCATGATTCCAATTCTGACAAAATGATGTGAACAAAATGATGTGAACCGCCATTCGAAATTGATTGAAATCGCATTCGCTGGAAATGGCCCAAAATTCGAAGCTGTTGGTTTCACATTGCTGATTGCCAAGGAGGTCATCGAAACGTTCATGTAATTGTTCCGAGCAAAAGATCATAGTATTCATCCGGAAATATCATTCAAAAATTAAATGATGAAAGCAAATTGTTTTTCCCACAGAATGTAGTTCACAGTCCGTGAGTTATCCTCATGGTGACCGTAATCCTGATCCGTCTACTTTTACTGATGACAATCTACTTCCCGCAGATTGCATTTCACAAGTCGACGATGATCCTGATAACAAAGATAATCCTGTGATTTTCTCCAAACGCTAGAAGGGAACATTCGACTGAAGAAAATCCCAGAGGGGAGGCTCCTACCCGTATCAGGTTTCAGTCATCTGCCAGTACAGCTTCATGTATAAGAGTATTTGGATATTCACTCGAAAAACTTGGATTTATTCGGCTCATCCCATACACGAATAATCGAGTCCAATTTGAGTTCCGAAAATATGTTTTTCCTGCAGGAAAACCGATCAGACTGCTGGGAGGAAATCATAGATATGTGCCCGTGCCAACCTGAGAGCAAATTGTTCTATCAATGCCCAATGGAGATGTTTTCGCGATATTGGAGTACAGTGGGTACCTTCGCGGAATATACACGACAGATAACACTCATTCGAGAATTAAAATTAATATGAATAGTGGAGATTTTTAGAATATGACGCCCGATGAAGTTAGGAATTGTCCAGTGGGCAACAAGAATCCAATCTTCCCCAACAGTTTCTTCGAAGCTTTTTCAAATTACAATTCACTTAATCCCGAACTGGATTCCAATAGTGAGAGGAATCATGGTTCTCCTTCTTCTGCTAGACAACAATCACCTGACCGAATTCCTCCTCCTGTTGAGAAACTAACAGCAACAGAACGGAAAGAATGTCATGTGGGTAATCAATACCCAATATGTTCACGTTATTTCATGAAGGGTGTTTCTGATAAAGATTCTCTAGAAAATGTCTACCATTAATTGAATGGAAATATGAATGGATGAAAGTTCCCAGGCGGTAGATTTTCCAACACAAAGTTCCAGCCACACTGATGAAAATTTTCATTATTTTCGGAATTGTAGCGTATGATTCATGAAAATTTGTATTAATGACGAGAGGAACCATAATTGTGTAGAGAGGATAGGAAAATTTAACTGGAATCCTCCATATTATTTCTCAACTCTAGAATTTCACTTTAGTTATATTTCAATATGAATATATCGATTCTAGACTCGTAGAACTGTCATTGTTCCATTCAAGATTCTGTGGTCGAATAGGAAAGGATTATTCAATACAGTTCTAGGAATGTTCATGCATGGATCGTCAGGTTTCCTCAGTCATATCAAACAAAATGTGGTATATAGTTCCTGGATGCCACTCACAGCAGGAAGGTGAAGTGGAAAACCAAAATAAGAAGAAATGGTTGATTCAGTGTGAACATCTAGTTAAGAACGTGTTCGGCATCTCTAGATTCGAATCTAAAGTCATTTTCACACTATCAGATCGGAATGAACGTCATCTGATCGTCGGAATCAGGAGAACCATATAATTGAAGACAAACTTTGATATAAGATAGTTCCTTGTTCCTCGATCTCAGATTAGTCAAGCACCATGCAGTGAATTTCATAGTTTCCTGAATGTTGACATTGGTATGTCACTCATCCTGACCTAGCAGAGTGAGAATGATTCCGAATTCTGGATCATACATACCCAGAGAACGTTCCGAAGTAGTGGTTCCCTCGTGCCCAATATTTCCGTCTATTTTGATTTCTATCCGATTTCAATTGTGACTGGATGGTGTTAAACAATTGAGCGACTTTGGAAACGACTAGGTATGGTTGATAGGCGCGAAATAATAATTTTTTTTCCCAGCAGTCTTGTTCAAATTTTTGTTCGAGAGAGGATTTCAACCTTGTACTTTTGAATGTCGAATTTTTTGTTCACAATAAGTTGAATGAGTCTGACAATCTTAGCCATGCATTCATGTACAAATACTCTCATCCTCAATATTTCTACGTCTTGCACTATGATCGTGTGGAATCATTGCTGGAACGTCTCTGTGGGACAGAAGAATCGAATCAACTCATCAGATGTGTACTCCCAATACATGGATCAAGAAACTGGTAGACATTGATTCCTCAATCTGATAACTTTCTTGAAGATGAATTCAAATTTATAACCAATCAGTATTGTGGTGTTCCCAGATTCGCCGACAAAAAGTATTGAGGGAACTCTCAAATTGAAACAACTGCGATGCAGTCGTTCTTTTCTTATTACGAAAGGAAGATTGCTAAAGATTATTGAATGAAGACGTGAAAATTTTTAAGGAACATCGATTTAACGGGTAAAAATATGCTAGACCGTCATCGTTAGCAATGCAAGCATTTGGAACAATCGAGCAGCTTGCCAGTCGATCGGGACGTGACATGCTCTCTCGTAAGATGAATATTCCTGCTTATCTCAAGTGTATCAAATTAAAAATCTCCAGTAATCTTCCACAAGTGGTTAGTAATGAAAGGTTTTTCTGTCAGTTGTTCCAACTCTCAAGTTCTCTCAATACTATCTATCAGCGAATGTGAGAAACATGGTCACCGATCTTCCTGAGTATGCATCCGATATCAATGAACAATTTTCGGTTCTTTATCTGAATTTCAAACTACAATAAAAATATTCCACTGATGAACACATCAGAGGTCGGGGAAATTTCAATGATATTCAACCAACTCATCAGGCTATTCCCTCGAGAAGTTGTCTGATCAAGGGACGTTTTCTTCAGCATGCCTTTTTAATGAATCATCATCTGAGTGGAAAAGAGGAGCAGGAAAAAGTTCCTTCTATGAGAAGGTAGAATTGATATCGAGCTATGATTTATGATACAACATTGAGATTAACTTCTCGATCAATGAATCATTATTCCCAAAATGATGAGACTCATCACGGAAGAATCCATAAATATTGATTGACCGTTAGTGGCTAACGTGCTTCAATATCGTGTCTGCTATCATTTGGGATCGTGAAAACCTCGAATCGGATGATCGGAATCCACTGAAACACGGTGAGTACTTTTTCTTACCAGCATTGAAATTCCGAAGATTCACTCTTCTCAACCAAATTTTGAAGGAAGTGAAATATAACTCTCTACTCATCATTTTCGTAATGATTCCAGTTTCATTCGCTACTGAGAACTGAGGAGAATCATTATCTTCGAAAATCGCACGAATATATAGCTCATTGGTTCTATGAAGGTTCCTGTCTGGAAGGGAAACGTTGATTGTCATTAGGATCATCTGAACGTTCGAATGATCACCAAATAGACGGAACAAATGCTCATTCATGATGAATAATCTGAATCAATCATCAAGAACATTTCTTCAGCAGAGAAGAATGGAATCAATACACAAATATGATATGAAAATTTTGTGATTGGGAGAATCTTATATTTGTCTTTTAAAGATATGAATCACGGTTCTCCGGTCATCTTTATACAGAACCTTGTCCTGGTTCCTTGACCTATCCTATCGACAAACTTCTTCTCCTCGCAGAATGTCTTACACAGATCGACAAGGATCCTGATTGCTAACATATTCCTGATCTTCCTCCTCCTCTACCTCAAGCTTCTGTTGATTCCAGGGCCAGGTCTCCTGCTCATACTCATCATCAGTCCCGGATAGCATGAGAGGACTCAGCCATACGGCCCATCGACTGGTCGATGAAGGAATCCTAAGGGATAAGGTTGAGTTTCCTCTCGATTACCAACAAAATTCAGGATATTTCAAGCACATCATGATTTGGATCCAACAGAAGCGGTAATGAAGTAATGATTTGCCAGCAGATAGTCGGGGAAAGATTCAGGAATACAGTTCTTTGTTTCCTTTTCCCGTTCTATTTCTCCATCGCGAAATCCCAATACGACGTTTTTGTAATGCGATGTCATCGTCTACTGCACCGTACGTAATACGCAATGTACCAGTTTGACTGTGCAGGGAGCTCGAACCAGCCATACTCGAGTCAAAGAGAGAGAAATAATACCGTCTTTGTTGGTCCGCAGTTGGACTTTCCAGTTCTTCAGCTGGCAGCGGAATTTTTCAACGCATCAGCGGAATTGAACCTACCTCTGATACTCTCCATAGAAGCTCCTAGTCGAAGCGAAAGAACGAAATCTAGAACTGAATCAGGCCCTTCGGTATCCCCTTTCAATGATTCCTATGATTATTCGCAACTCAATTGCCTGGAGCACTCCTGACTAACTCAGGCATTCTACATTGCGCGTCCTGTCACTCCTGTTTGAGTTATGATGAAGTAGGAGCAGCACAAAAAAACTGAGAATAAATTTCGTTGCATGTGGAATTTCTCTCTGTCGACGTTGACATGCTTTTTTTAGGAAAGTTCATCATATGACGGAATAGAAGCTGTCGTCTGTTCCGTCTCTAGCAGCAACGTGAGAACAGTGAGTAAGATATCTCTTATCTCTCCTTCTGCGTCAAGCTGGAGTGAAAATGTCTAATTCTCTCGAATCTACAGAAGTTCAACGACTATAGATAGCATAGAGCCGCCATTCCCGCAACATTCAGGATCAGAACGGAGCGAATATGAAGCAGAAGATTATCCACTCAAAGATAGAAATCTGGAATCATCTCTATTTCGTGTGAAGTTTGTTCAGCAAGGTTTATTTTATCGCAACGAGATGAATCATTATTTTCTCCGTATATTCAGATTACCGGGCAGATTCGTTTTGAACAATTTAAGGAAAGTACGATGACAACTAGTGAGTCAAACAAAGAAAACTTATCAAATCGAAGTTCGAAGATACTAGTCAGTGACATAAGCGGAAAATAGACGAACACTCCCCCAACGTATTGCGAATGATGGGGAGACAAGCAGGATCGACGGGACATGGTATCACTCAAAGGAGCGATCGAGACGACGCAATAAAATTCGCGAGTAGGAATACAAAGGGCGGTGAGGAAGTTGAGCAATTGCCACGAACTTACATCCAGGAGGCTCCCAAGAGCAACCGAGTCTTGTCCTGAAAATTATAAATCAATGCTTACGGTGGTAAAAAACAAACAAATCGGCTTTCTCTCCCGGAGTTGAGTACGAGCGGGACTGTTGAGTCTTGACAGGGTCTGTTCTTCAAGAAGTAGAATAACTCTCTCAACCAGGTTAAAATCCTGGGAATCGGATGACCTGACCAATGAAGTGTCCAATTTAGAAATTCGAATCAGAAGAGAGCAATCATATAGGACAAAATTCTTGTGGAATATTGTCTGTACTGAGCAGAGAATTCAACGAATCAACATTGTGAGTCCTCACCTCACGTGATCTCTCATTCAGAGCGGAACATCCGAAGCGTTAGGATAATTGAGTCGATTTTTTTAATCAGCCTTGCACTTAACTGGGAGAGAACGACGCGCAATTCCATGAAGTGAAAGTGAACCGAACAAAATCAATTAGTAATGAAAATGGAAAGACATATCTCGAGAGAACCTTATATGATGGAAATTTTTGCTTCAAATTACTTCGATTCCGGAAACTGAAGCATTTTCAAGAGTATTGCCACGTATACTGTCCGAGGCAAAATACTATATCCTTATCCGCAGGTTTCCCTGTATCGTGAGTCATCGAGGAAGAGTGATAAAAGTTCCTCTCAATATCATTCAATCAATGAATACGATTTATGAAATTCGACAAGAGTTGGTACAGACGACGAACTTGAAGCAAATGGAATCACTTTTATCGGAAACACACTGGTATTGATAAGAAAATTCCAGTTCGCGTCAAGTATATTGAAGATATAACAATTGAATGATGATGAGATTGGAATCGATTTTCGAAACGTGCAGTTCAGGATTTCACAGTCAAGAAAAAGAAGATTTGAGAACAATCAACAGAGTCAATTCGGAACCAAAATACGTGAAAATGACGTAATTTTCGAGAACGTCGGAATATTATCGCATGAGCGATACTGAATTTTTACATCGAACGAATGCCTTCCATCCAATATAAATATCTCATAATTCTCAAGATTATGATGAACGTTGTGAAACCATGCCATTCTTCAGGAAGGGCAATTTCGATAAGAATTGCGTCGTTATTCAATATGTATGTAAGATAACCGATAATTGTGTATACATTCGTAATCGAATGATGCCATGAAATATTCCTCAGGAACACTTGTTAAAAAGTTCTAACGCTGGAGTATCAATCAGTTTTCTCCATACTCTTTCAGAACGAGGATGGTCTGGACTTCCGTTTCGTCCGTGGCGGTCATCCTAAATTTTATTGGTGAATATTATATTGAAATATTGTAAATGAAGGATCATGTCAAGAATCATAACATTTCGTGAAAACGTAGTTATTCCATCTCTATTATCAATGCTCAAACGAGAGAACATCAGTGAGTTCGTGCTATAAATCATGATGCTGGATCTGAATTTCCTACGAGCGTTGGTTATCATAGTTTTTTGAAATGACAAGACTAATCTCAGACAAATCAAGAGATATTCTTCTTGAATGAGAATGAAGAATTCGGTACAGCAGGATCATCCTTGATATTTGATGGATATTGGACATGAGAATCTTATTAATTCTGAGTTGGATAATCACCGACATTTTTGATATGATGGATTTGTCGCTTCTATCAATCATTCCTGGAGGGAATTCAGCTGCAACTCTGATATTAGAGAGCGAACCCGGATTTATAATTATATTTCAAATTCTTATTAAAAATACACAATCATGATATTCTGAATTGAGATTCATGAAATTTCACGGAGAAACAATGAGCATGATTGTCTCCAGGGTTATTGAAGCGTTTGATGAATACAATTTATACGGAAGAGATTATACGAATATGTTGAAATGAAAAACATTTTTCATTTTCTTGCAGAATTAAGTTCACAGTCCTACGTCAATAATCATACTCAACGAAGTCCTAGTCCTCCTGCATCTTCTGCTGCCAATCTGCATCTTCTCGCAGAATGTATTTCCCAGATGGAAGGAACCCCTGATTGCGAACGTACATCTCCTACTTCTTCGCGCTCCGCGAGGAAAAAGAATTTGCCTGATCGGTCTTCCCGAAACAAGGCTCCTCTCCGTGCCAGGTCCAGGTCTCCTGCAAGCATCCCTCCATCTGCTTCAATACTTGGGTATCCACTGGAAAAACTTGGATATATTCGGCTCATTCCTCGCACGAATGAGCACGTCCAATTTGAGTTTCGAAGATATGTTTTCCTCGACAGTGAAAGAATTAGACTACGCGAAAAAAAATATAGCTATTCGCCCGTGCCAACTGAAGAGCAAATTGTTATATCAGGAGCCAATGGTGACATTTACGCGATATTAGTGGATAGCGGGCTCCTCCGTGGATTATATAGGAGAGATCATTCACGAATAAAAATAAATATGAGGAGTGGCGCGGTTCATAATTTGACTCCGAACGAAGTAA
>UWOG010061569.1:0-11837 GCA_900490065.1 Neuroterus quercusbaccarum
ATATTACCTCAAGAATGAGCCCTAGATCAGTGATCTAATTCCACTGGTAACAGAGCTGTGATCTCTCAAAGTACCCCCTTTTTCATAAGGCTGCAAATTTTCGATTGTAGCTATTTTTTGCGTGCGCTTATGGTGACGAGTATTGTCAGATGAATCAGAGAGGATGAAATTCTGCGTAATTTGGAAGAAGGCAACATTTTTCCAACCCTAACAGTTCCCGAAATATGATCTTCTGCAGAAACATAATTTTACTCAACAATTAAAGAATTCTCTTTTTTCAGAATAGATGTTATTTCCGGTCATTTGACAGCAAATTCCATAGGAGGGAAATTATAGAGGACCTAATTATCAATTTTAGATGACTTTATCGGATATAATCAGTTAAATATCCCACCAGAGCATCAGCGAGACATCAACCTCGAAAATGTGGTACATAAAGAATCTCATATCTCGCAAAGTTTTGACACAAGAGAACACTCTTTTCAGTTTTACGTAGAATTAGGTCTTCTCCAATTTCCTCCATATGAAGTTTGCTGTGACTTGACTGAAGATTGAATTTATTCCGAAAGAAGGTAGCTCTCTGATTTTTGAGTAAAAATGAGGTTTTTTCAAAAGATCAGATTTCAGAAACTTTCATGGTCGGAGGATATTTTTCTCTTAATTCACGCAAAATTTCATGCTCTTCGATTCTTCCTCCAGTTGTTATAGGGATCATTTCAACGGTAATATGGTCTAGCTTCAGGCATGTGTATATCATTTTCAGCTTGATGACGTGGGATTTCATTCAGGTTTTTTCTATAAGTACAATTTTTTCTGCAGGATTCAATCGGAACCGTCTATCCACGCAAACGTTCATGTTGACACCTTTCCAAAAAGATTGCCCAGAAAGCTCCACTTTGCGGCTGCCGCGAACTCAGAGTCTTTGATAAAATGCCAAAAGGAAGAAATCCATGAAAAAGTGGCTCCTCCGATTTTGCCATGAGAACCAATTTTTTCCGACGTGATGACTGGACTAATGTTTATTCCACATGAAGTCGAAGTGAATTCTAGTTGCGGGTAATTTTTGGATCGATGGAGCAGAATTCCTCCGTATCAGAACAAAAAAAAATCCGAAGCAGTTGACATGATGTACATTACCTATATAGAGGATGAATCTTAACACGTGAAGATAAATTGATGCGTCGAAGAAGACTGAAGTTTTTGATTTCTGAGAAAGAATCAATCAAGAACGAGAGTTTGAAGTGGAATAGCCTGCATTTCAGAAACTCAAGGAAAAGTTTTCCAGCCAACTTATAATGGAACTGTGAACGTAGGAGCGGATATGAACTTGCATACGAATGCATCAAAGCACAGACACACATAAATTTCAATGTGGAAGAATAGGCATCATCATATCTTCGACCTAGGACATTATGCGAGTAAGAGAACCACAACAGAAGAGGAGGAATTCATTAGATATGAATAGAAACTTCTTGCAGTTGTGAGAAATGAGACAAATTTGGAGTTTCTTGTTCGAGATATGGAATGAAAGGTTATGATAGGTTGTCAACCTGTCACGATGACTATATTTGAGAAAGAATCTTCGATGGCGCGTATCTAGATGGCAATGTGTTGACGGCATTCTGAAAATGAAAAAGGTCCTCTATCCGAGCCGAAATCCGTTTACTGAGGGTATGTTATTCCAGGATTGGTTGATTAATATTATTTGTAGACGAAAAATCTGATCATGAAGACAAAAATCCACATGGGACATCAACTTTAGCCAGAAAGAGAGAAAACAAAAATAGTTGACGATACGAAAGCAATGAGATCATTTTGCAATTGATGAAAGACTTTTGGTTCAGGAGAATTCGATCTGGAGTTCAACTGATTGCGCGTAATTGAATACTATATATTCCAACTGGGAGAAAACAAAAAAAACAGTATAGCTTCCTCTGCCGTATGAAATAAAGTATGTGCTGGATACTTTTCAGGTGGATGACCATGGTCCACTTTGTTTTCGAAGGAAATCTATAAACACATGTTTGCTGCGATCGATGCTCTTGCAATGATGGTATGGCCCTATGCAACATGATCAAGGAATGCTGCGGAATTCGTTCAATAACTGGGAGAGCATTCTATAATTTCTTCTGATCTTGAGTGTTTCATTCCAGATAGGGGTAGGGTATTTAATTCGTACGAGTTCTCATATGAATGGAATCATATGAAACTTGGAAGAGATTTGCAGATCAGACAAATTGTCCAGGATGTATAGATCACCAGGTGTCAGGAAAACCTGGACTTAGATTCGTTATCAATTCTAAGAAGACAGAGTGAAAGCAACCTGACGTTCCATGAGTAGTTTCAGGGTCTCTAAATGATAGTGATGACATCATCTAAGGTTAGATGTGAATGAAAGATGGTGGAGTGAAGTATCCAAACTCTTCAAGTTTAGCTTCAGTCTCGAATTTGAGTTCAAGGCTGTTTTGTTTTCTTTAATCCAAGAGAGTATCACTCAGTGGACAGCATTTTCAACATCAACCTAGAATATTGATGATAAGTCTCAAACGAATGAAGGACATTTGAGAAGGGGATTTTTCAATCAGAAAAATCATTGGAGACTGTTTTATGTTGAAACACGGAATTTAAGTAGGAGATTATGATTTTGATATTATTTTCACCAATACAGTGGAAATCAGTCTTCTATAATCTGCGACCTAGCTACTTCATTTGAGTAATATGTGCTTCATGATCCCAGGACTAATATAACATTGACTATCCATCTTGGTGATTTCATTCGATATATATATATATATATATATGTTTTTGTATTGGTGAAATAAGTCTCTGAAATTTGTAATCATTAGTCCCTGGTATCGCTCGAAAACTTTTCATCCTCAGTATAATGTTTTGAGTAACTCGTTCTTGGAGGAAATAGGTTCATTCCATTATTTTCAGTGGAAAACAAATTAACATTTTCGATAGTTGTTCCACTTGAGTATCACTCGGAATTGTTGAATTATCTCCTTTTTATGGAAATAAGGTTCTGGTTCAGTTTCGGATTCAACTTTTGAACTGGGAACAAATTTATTCATTTTCTTTTCAAAATTTTCTTATCAATTACTTCAATATTCAATGGGGTGGTCCAAGTATGAATCGACCTTTTTTCGTTTCATTTTTATGCATATCACCCGAAAACTTGTTTGCTTTAACAAAATGATGCGAACCTTTTTGGTTTAGAAAGGAACAATATGCAGAAGGGTCGTGAGCATCATATATTTTGAAGCGGATATTGGATAAGAGGAAATGCGTGCTGGAAAATTGCGTTCCATTTCCATTCCTCACTCCCAAATGCTATTCAAGTCATGAGATAAATGATTAGCAGGAATTCAAGAGTTATGCATTGGAACACATTCTTTCGTTGATATGTGCCGCTGGGTAGGAACTCATATAAAAATATGTGGAATGTCATTGCTCTCTTCACTTGTATTGTCTCCTTGTTCATCACCTCAATAATCAAGAAATGAAAGAAAGATGGATATTCGGGAAAGAATATACCATTATCTAGAATTAAAAATATGAATAAATCCATGGACCATCATGGTTTTCTCAGATGATTAGTTTCGCTGGAATTTAAAAATTATTGAATCGACCTTCATGACAAGGCGACGAATAGGTCTCTATTTGAGGAGGTCATCGCAACTTTCAAGCAATATTCGATTATGATATCATCAACAATAATGCCAACACCTCGAAATTTCAAAGAAACTGCAAATTTTCAGCATATTTCGGTGAGGATATCATTGAAAATAATCATGAATTCCCTAGGAGTTATCCTTCTCAATTTGGTGATTGGGGAAAACGAATTCTCACAGATGATTTAATATCATTTCAACAAGGAACATATTCATTTTAGATATGGAAATATAAAAAAAATAAATTATAAAAGAACTTCGTATATAATTTTCCTTGTATCAGATGATTTCTGAAATGGTGTATAAAATTTCAAGAATTATTTCAGTACTGAATAGGGTGGCCAAACGGGATGATTCCGAACAGTAGAGACAAAATTGATTAGACATTTCCAATTCCATGCCGCAGTTCCAATTAAGCCTTAATGAATTTTCCGTATGCGAACGAAAATTTTCCCAAATATAAAATTATTTTTTTCGGAGCAATAGAACAACCGTAGTCACTGTATTTTGGAATGATGATAGAAGATTCTATGAACATAGTTATGATGAGTAACGCAGAATTTTCCTGGAATAATGAAGGGACCTCAAGAAGATAGATTCTACGGAGTATGATGTTGTGATCTTCAGCAAACCAATCAAATGAAATCAGCAGCTTCATCTCATATGGAACCTACATTTCATTGCTTAAAATTATCTTCAACGTAATGCAAATATCTGATAAAAGAGAACTTGTAGCCTCCGATTTGACGCATAACTGATAAGAACTTGGATAATATTAAGGAATATCAAAATATTCATTAGTTACATTCAGAGTGTAAATCTTCATTAAAACATCCATTAGTTCCTTCTCTGATTCAGAAAGATGAAAACTATTTTCGTAACTTATGTCTTATCTTTTGCGGTCATTATTTATAATATTGGTGAGTGTAGTATTAAAACAAAATAAGCTCCGGAGAATCCATCGGTTCCAGAGGGGACGGTGAGCAGAGTTTTTTCGCGTAACAGGAAGTGTTCTGGAATTATAATTCCACGACGAAGACAAGGATAAACTTGATAAATAACGGGAATTGAGAAGTGATATTTCTGTCATACGTTAGAATGAGTGCGCAATCTGCCGACTTACTTCGAAAGTTCGCGATTCTTCGAACATATTGCATACCAGTAGAGCCTCATTTTGCACGGTCGGCTCAGAACCCTACTGCCGCTTTCTCATTCAAACTACTCAGCGACAGCAGCATCAGAAAGTACATCAGTTTTACCACTGAAGAACATCGCGAAACAATCGGAGTGGCAAGCACACACCTTTGCGTAGCGTATAATATGCATGACATAGTTTCATAACCAGATGAAAGATGGAGTCATTTAACAGAAAATTACTCATTTTCATTTATATTGAATCAAAAGTTCACGGAAATTCAGTTCTCACAACTTCCAGTTCAACAATTGACGAGGAGTTTGGGTTGTAAAATTTCTGGGTTTATGCGTTCGGGGTTCATAAGTTTTGGGTTGATAAGTTTGAACCTACTGGATTTGCGGGCTCATGGAATTAGTGTTCATAGTTTCGATCGTCATGGGTTGAGAGTTTATCGGTTATGGATCTAGGAGTTGGTGGTGTATGGGTTCGAAGTTCCTGTTCTCAAGGTTGATGGTGTTAGGATTATCTGATCTGTAGTTCATAGTTCGGTGTGTATGAGTGTAGAGTTCGTGGGAACATAGATGAAATCATTGCAAGTGTCAGTCGTTTCTATGTGATTGGAAATCTCTCTTTCATGAATGATGAGATCATCCATCCACGGCTATTGTGAGTTATGATTGATTTATATCCTTGCATGAGCTCGAAGCCAACTTTCGGAACAAAGACATCCGCGATTCCTATGGATAGACTTCAATTGTGGTAAAGATCTAATTCTGAGTATCAGAATCCAATCATTTCTCCATCCCGAGCATCACAATTCTGATATGGAACAAAACATCCCGTGATAGGGTAGAAAATATTTCTTACAACTCTCGTTCTATACTAAAAATCATCTCTGCGGAGCCGCATAATGTTTCTCAGTCGAGTCTTTCACGAGAGAATCTACATTGTAGATTTCTATCGAAATTCTCCATCTGAAGACCAAATTCCTTTTGATCGAGGGGAATCCCTTGATGACTGAACACCGAACTTCCTCGAAACCACACTTAATAAGCAAATCTCTGAGGATGAATTCCACAGGGAGGATGATTGGAGGGAAGCATGTATGATAGACTTCCGCTTCTATTTCTGAAATTAAGGAACGGAGGTTTTGAGGGAGTTCTCACAAAATTCACTCTTGAATTTAGAAACTAATCGACTCTCGTAAATTATCTTTGCAATTGTCGGATATCGACACAAAATACTTCAGTATGATTCATCATTGATTCCATATGATCGTATTGCATTCCATCTAATCATTCCTGTGGTGAATATGCGCATCAGATGGACAGACAGACACTCGTACAAAATCCTTGGAACCAAAAAACTCATATAAATTGGAAGTGTATGCACAGTTCCATTCATATCTATCCATCTGAAGTTTTTAATACGATGAACCATGGACAACTATTACTGCTCTGTCTTACATTTGAGAAAAAAAATTTTTTCTTCAGGTGTTAGCATCGGACTATCGGAAATGATTAACAATATAGTTGAAAGAGAAATAGCGTACACATATAGATCACCCATCATGAAATAAATAAAAGCTATCTTTTTTGTTTCAGAGTTAAGTTCCCAGGCTTCTAACTCTAGAAGTGGAGATACTAGTTCAAAAATACCTCATCTTCCTGACGAACATCATTCTCAGAGTTTTTCGTACACTTATCCGAACAGTTCTTCGCTTCCTGCCATACCCTCTCTCCATAACAGATCCAGGTCTCCTCTTTCTGGACCTCCTCTTCGTGAAAGATCGAGGTCTCCTCCTGACAGCGATCCATCTCTGTTCATACTGGGGCATAAACTTGAAGAACATAAATTCATCCGGCTCATTCCGTTCGGGAATCCGCTCCGGGAATTTCAAATTCGAAGGTACACTTTTCCTAAAGATAAACCAATTTACTTGAGAGGTAAACTCAGCGTCCTAGTGCCCATGCCCACTGGAGAACAAACTGTCATATCAACGTCTAATGGTGACGTGTTTGCAATATTGGAGGGAAACAGAAGACTCAGAGGAATATATATTGAAAAGAAATGCGCTCAAAGACGAGCAAAAATAAGCATAGTCAGCGGTGCGGTTGAAGAAATGACTCTAGAAGAAATTCGTGCATCTCCGCTAGGCAACAATGCGTCAATCTTCAAGAGCTTCAAAGTAGTCAGAGTGAACGAGACGACTCCGAAACTAATCAGATTTCCAATACTGAACAAATTCGAAAACTAGAGTGCAAGATACTTCCAATCATTTCATTCCTCTTGCCAAAGTCCTGAGAATACTGGGAACAATATCTTAAAATCAATGAAGTGGCCCTCACGGAACTTCAATGTCGTTCAAAGCTAGAGCACTAGAAAACGGAAGATCTGCATCTAGTGAAGATCTTCATGTAGTCATGAGCCAGATACATCAATAACGCAAGACATTGTATTGCTCCAAAGATTCTCCTGATACGGCTATGAGCCACCTAGAAATTCGAATTGTAACTTTTTCCGTCTGATTATACTGCGATTCAGTCTATTCTTATTGAATCAATTTTTACCTTCAGTATCAGAGTTTTTTGGAATAGATGCCTAGTTGAAATATCAATTTTTGGAGCTAAATTTGATAAGAAATTTAATACGAAATGTCAATTATTTGAATCATACTGATAGCGGTTGGACATATAATTATTACCTCTTATGAAATCAATCAAATTTCTTTGAATGAGATAAATTGAATGTTGGAGTATTTTCAGGTTTAATGAATTCCAACCTTGAGTACGAACAATATTTAGTTGCGGTTTTGGGCTCGATCCTCAATGGCCTCCACTACAATTCGATGCAAGGGAGATACCTCGACCAGACCCAAAATGTCACTCTGAAAAATATATTTTTCATATATTTTCGGAATGCTTATTGATATTCATCGATGAAACCAATATCATTTCACTTTTCATACTGGAACACAACTGATACCGATGATGAGGGCCGCGAATTCTTTTTTCTTTTCATGGAAATCTAACTCATTTGTGCCTCTTCAGGGAAGTTGCGTGCTATTCGCAAGAAAAAAAATACCATAGCCTATTTTGAATTTCGTCTATATCAGGAGACAAAGTGAAGTAAGATACCTTCCACAAAGAATCGGGTTTGCAACCTTCATGAATCAAACTCCGTGTGTCAGTCATGTATTCGGATGATACCTAGAATCAAACTCTTCCTGAAGTAAGACTTGAAAAATTTTCTCCGACAGTCAAACTGCATTTCAGTATTCTGTCGACGAGAATATTATTCTATATATTTCAAGTTCATTCTCGATCTGGTTCTCACGTGTATAGCATGCACCTCTAACATCAAGAATTACCCTTCTCAGGTGACATTTACTAGTGGCTTGCACGCCCTGACACCGTTCCCGCGCCGGAAAGGATAAATAAGTTTCTCTTATTTCTTCAAAATCAAATCATTACATTTATAGTGTTTCATTACTTACTCTAATTTCGAAATGGCTGAGAGATAAGAGTTGGCCTGACTTCGCATATAATGAATGATCAATTATATAGCAGTTCATGTCCAGTAGTTCTCTTTTTGATTCTTCTGCTTACACGATCAGAAAATCCTTTCCATGAGGTGTGAATATGTATCGGATGAAACTGAAATTTTTCATGTTACTCATAATTTGTTTCGAATACGTGAAGTAATCTGCTAGTAGAGATACACAGCTTATACTTTTTTTTTGACGAACGAGCCACATTCCAGGTTATGCTTTTCATATGGAAATTCTTTCACGCGGAAGGCAGTGGTAAGAATTTTTAGGTTTCAGATTTTTTGCATATTGGAAATTTTAGAGCACAAAAAATTTTTTATTCCAATTTTCTCCGAAGGTGATCCTTTCCGATTTCAACTCTCTTTCATCGTGGAATAACTTCTGATCCTAACCATTTCGGCGTCAATTGCAATATAAGGTGGCGCAATTCGAAGCGTATTCTTCTAAAATGTGTTCGATTCTAATCGATTTCTGAATTCGATATAAGCTGCAAAGTTCATTTTCAAATTAGATTATAAATCACAATTTGATCATATTTCATCAAGATGTTGTGTGGAGTAAATATTGAAAATATTTTTTTCCGGAAAAATAAGTATCACACTTCATATTCAAATTGGATAATGTTTTTTTCTTCGTGACAGGCTCTGTTCGCCAACCTCTTGAATCAATTTGTATTGTACTTTCCATCGTAATTCACGATTATGAGAGTTATAATGAAATCAATAACAAATTTCTTTCTTTTTTCATTTTTTTACGCTCCTATTTACTCGTCTCGCTTTCTCATGATTTTACTCTCGCCTCATAGCAAACTAGATGGTCTTCACATGAACTCCAAGAACAATGATAATATTTTTTGATTCGTTCGACAGATTTGTACCTGGCTTGACCATAATGTTTGCATGACAAAGAAGGATTCCTTACATGTATGAAAAATATTGTGACATTATTACCCTTCTGACAAAGAAAATTATTATAACTGCGGCACTGTCATATCCATTTAACTCGATCAATTGTACATACGTTGGGTGCCAGACCTTCCTTGATTCAAGAAAAAAATAACAAATTCACGATAATTCAACAGTCTGGAAAAGTAACCTTAACACTAGAATTCTGACTTTCGAATTCCAAACTCGACGAACAAATGGAATAATTAAGATTACGATATACCGGAATTGGAACGCACTTCAATTCAAACTAGCTCAGATCTCGAATATGAAAATCAGGCAGAAGGCGTGATTTTGTATTGATGAGGGTTCCTCGTTTTTGAATGAAAATGCAGCGAATCATAATAGAACGTAATCAAGTTTCAATTTATTTTGGTATGATAATACGATTGGTCAAACATATATTGATCAAAAATCATAGTATTGAAGATTCCTTATACATGAAATTCAAGACTGACGTCTTCAAGAATGCTCTTCGATTTTCATAGCAGAATGAAACAGAATTACGTTCTGAGTGTTCATAATTGGATCCTTAGTAACACAATGAATTTATTAACCAGAGTTAGAGTTATCATGCTCATAGCTGGTGTGGTTTTTTCATTCTCATTACTTCTTATGAAAATGAAGTGAATGACGTATCGATCAAGAAAGCCTGGATATTTCGTGGACAATCCAGGTTTTATAAAAAATTCGAGTGATTTCTAGTTCATATCTAAAAGCGATTCTCAGTTGAGATTTGAAGATCATGTAGCCACCTTGGCGTACTAGACATTATTATTCATAATATGATGGATTATCTCAAAATTGATTATTACCATGAAATATGCCTTGTCATTGGCGAATCGCAACATAACGGTATTTCGGATTTTCCAAAATTATGAGTCGACTATCACAACACAGTTCTTATCCGTTCAATTCGAATATACAACAAATTGACGTCCGTGAACTATGAATGAATAGTTTATTCGATCGGAATGATTCTGCACAAGAACAATGACGCATCTATTGAAAGTTTCTTCACCACAAAAAAAAAATTTGACAAAACTTCTAACATGATCGAACAAATTCTCTTAGTTTGAATGGACGCTCAAAAATTTAAATCTAACATCGAGAACTTCCAGAGTGAGAAATTTTTGCAAGATGCATTATAAACTGGATATTATCATAATTGAAAAAGATGGAAATTCCAATAATTGATCAAACGAACTGTTGTGATCAAAGTTCGACGAATTTTATTCTTGAAGATCCGTAAAATCCCGCGTCAAGGAATATATCCAGTCATTTCCTGGTCTGTCCTGGTATTACGGAATATTCCGTCATTTTCGGACGAAGTGGCTCTCCTGTTTTTCACTATGAATCCTGATCAATAGATGAAGTTCTGTGATTCTTTATTCAGAGACAAGAATTCCAAACATCTGGATTCTATCAATCTCGACACAATATATAGATTTGGTACCTATACTATCATGATTGATTCGAAAAACTTTAGGAGCTTTTAGATTATGTTACATCTGGATGAGTTTCAGAATGAATAAAATCCAATATATCTTGAAGCCTACAGAAAACTCTGACTCATTCTTGGTCAATTGGAAAAATGAACTACATTTCTTTCGAACTCACTTTCAGATCTATATGTATTGGAAACGTTTTCGAAGAAATTGAAATTATGAATATATTGATATGATATTTGAGAAATATCTTCCATAATAATTTTTTCGATCAGGCCTCACATGAGGTCATTTTATCAAGCAACGCAAATTGATATTTCAAAGTAAAATCTCAACATAGATTTTTTTCTTCATTGTCTCCTCAATTTACTATCCGCTCCGGTTCTTCCTCAGCTCAATAAGCCTTTTCCTCATCCTATCACGCCACGTAAGATCTCTCTTGGTTCTCGCATTTCCTAACTTCGAATACTTCTCTTTCTCCATGAATTCATACATATACTGCTCACTCCATATATTCACTAAAATATACATATTTTGCTCACTCTCATTCCTCCAATTATACCTATGCTTCCCACAATGGCTTGCGCTCCCCACTCTCATCAGGTTCTGAAGTCTTCATCTGCTCCTACACTGTACATTTTGGAACCCTACACTATTTTATTATTTTTTCCTCTTCGCCTTCTCTCCCCTCTCCATTCTCCTTCCAACCTCAATCGGTCTCAAGCGCCAACTTTCATTCCGCTCATGCTCAACCTCCTCATACTCTTCCACTTTTCTCATAATTATTCTCTCTTATCTTGAATCTATTACTCAGTTCTAGTCTTCACACTCTCTCTTTTAGCATTTCTTCGTTTTTTTAACTAGACTCATCGCTCTCCCTCTCTCTCTCTGCCTATTCTTGATGCTTTCCGCTTTGCTCTATACTTACTATTTCTCTCCTCCTCACAATTCATCTCATTTTTCTCACTTTTGTCTCACTTTTCTCACCTCGTCTCCTACTTCGAGAGGAGGACCTCGATAGTCTTCGAATCGCTCTTTCATATGCAGGAAGAAATGAATTTCTATCCTCAAAATCAGAAGTATCAT